>CAJPEX010000681.1:0-83629 GCA_905338405.1 Notodromas monacha
GCGGCAATGATTGGTTTGGCACACATGAACTTACTAAAATGATAGATGGCCACAATGGCATACTTAAATCCTTCAGGTGTCGTCGGCAAGGGGCCGTAAAAGTCAACTACTAATCATTCAAGAGGTCAAGTGGATTCGATTGGAGTCAGGACTGTGCCCACCGTTTGCGTCGGGCGGTTGTAACAGAAACAGGTCGTGCAGCTGATAACTCTCTGCCAAATTTGCTGTCTCATCCCGGGCCATTGGAATTGGTCCCTTAAGGTTAGGTACACTTTCTTCCATCCGGCGTGCGCTAATTCAAAATGATACGTGTTGATGATGTGTTCCCGTTCCTCCTCAGTTGGAGTAGGTTGAACAGTCGCCACGTTCAATGAGATTTGACTTAGAGCATTAGGGCCTTGGAGGAATTTCCCTGGACGGTAGACCAGTTCAAAGTTGAAGGCAGCAAGTTTGGTGTAGAGGCTGACAGCGCGTTCGGTTTGAAAATTGCCTAAGAGAGCTTTGTGATCTGTATTAACAATGAAACGCCTGTGTAGGAGGTGATGTTTAAATTTTTTGTCACACTCCAAACTATCGCTAAAAGTTCACGTTCAGTGTTAGTGTAGCGTGTTTCAGTGTCAGTTAATACTTGACTAGCATACTCAATGACGCGATCTTGTCCGGAGTCGTCAGTTTGGACTAGAATAGCACCCAAGCTGATGGAGGAGGCATCACAGTGTACCGAAATGGGTAAATTCGGGTTGATGCGCTCCAACTTTGATGTTTCAGCTAGGCAGGATTTCAAGTGTTCGAAAGCAGTTGTGCTTCATTTGTCCACTGTAGGCTGGTCTCGGGCTTCTTTGGAATGATCCGTCAAAGAGCCTTTTTGGAATCCGCGAAATTTGTGGGGAGATGGGCCCTGAGATAGGTCGCCATCCCCAAGAATCTTTGCAGTTGACAGGTTGTGGCAGGCTGAGGATAATTCTGTAAACATAAACGCCATTTTCGGACGATCTTCTTGGGCTATTGGCAATAAGTGATGATAAGCAGAATGCAGATCAAGGCCGCAGAAATACTGGTTGTTCCTGCCAAGGGCGTCAATAAGCTCTTGGACAATGGGCATCGGGTAATGATCATCAAAAATCAGTTTGTTCAATTCTTTGTAATTCTCGACGAGTTGGAAGCGCTTTTCAATGGGCGCATCAGGTGGTCCTTTCTTATTGAGGAGAAAGGCGGGTGCGTTGTAAGGGAAAGCCGCATGTTCTAAGATGCCGTCTTCCAGGTACATGTCAATGATCTTGGCAAATGGAGCATTGGGCTCAACGGAGTGCCTATATTGGCGAGTGGCAGGCGGTGGAGCATCTATAGTGGGGATGCGGACAACATGATCAATAAACAGACCGCGTTTTCTGGACCACTGTCAAATGGCTGGCGCGTGCGCTTTCAAAATCTTGGTGACTCGCCGTCACTCGTCGGGTGAGCCGTCAACAAAACGAATGCCCTCCCCGCAGGGCAAGGAGGGTTTGGCTGGCGCACGCGTAATCTTGCAAAATCCGGTGAACAGTCTTTGACCGTCGACTGTGATTGCAACCAGTAATTGGAGCAAGGTATTACGGCTGAAAATAAAATCAAATTTGCGTAGCTTTGGTAAGACCAAAAAAACCCTGGAGTATTTGATGCCGTGAAACAGAAACGCAATCTGCGCTGTGTGTGTAATGGTCATCGGTTCTGGGCCCAAAGCAGTGCTGACAGACGTGGAAACTGGAGTACAGGGAATGGTCAGGGACGTGATCAGGGAATCGGACACGAAAGAGTGGGAGGCTCCCGTATCAAGTAGTCCCAAAAATACCTGGTTATGCAGAGATACCTGAAGAACCACTGGTGGAGGTGCGGCGGAGAGGGTAGTTGAAGCGCAGTGAGCGCCATTCACTGAGCCGCTGTCCCGTTTCTTTCTTACAATTAAAACAGGAAAAATTTGCGGAATTGTTGGTACGATCTGATGAAGACGTGGTTGAAGTGGACTTAGCTGCACAGTTCTCTGCAACTGAGGTAGATGTCGACGATGAATTGGGACATAGGCGACAGTCGTTGGAGCTGTGGCGCATGTGACATTTGTGATAGTCACACCACTGGCGTGGTGGCAGGTCCCGCCGTGATTGGTATCCCGTTTTGCAGGAGGACGATTTCTCGTTACCAGACGTGGACTTCTCCGGGTGATTCAGGCAATAGGATTCTGCAATGTCAACGAAGTCATCCCATTTCATGTGACAATTTTTCAGCCATTTCTTCTGGAGTTCTTCCCGCAGGCCACTGTTGGAGATGCAAAGAAGCTGTTCCATGAGCGTCTGCTGGATCAAAGGTTTGCCAACTTCCAAGAGGTTGGCGGGAACATGCAAGAAGGATTCATATTGGTTGCGGAGTTGTTCTGCAAAACTCAGGTAGCTCTCCCTGCTGTCCGGTTTCATCCGTCTGAAGGTATCCAACCGATCCAGGTGAGGTGTTGGATGTTTGGTTGCGATCGCAGCTACAAGCGGTTTGAATTCCCGAATGCCGCATTTGTACAGGTGGTGGGCTGTCCCCTGAATTTTTGGTAACGTATTATCCATGAGGCATCTGACGCGGTGTCCATCATTGATGTTGTCTATATCCAGGCAATTTTGGAGGCGCATGGCGTAATCTTCAAATTCCTCATCTGCATGCTGCTTAGTCAGTTCCAGGATTTGAGGTTCAGCAAACCACAGTGGAGGCATGGCCGGTAGTTGGACTGTCCGATCTTCTTCCCAAAGTGGAACAAGTTGCGTGGATGACCCCAATGGAGGCTGTTGAGGAAACGCCAGCAGAGCTGAGAGTGGAACTTGGAACTTGTCAAGGTGGGCTGCATATCCTGCTTTTGTTGCAATCATTGGGCATCCAAGACAATGCGTGTCGGTCAGGAACTGCAAGGTATCCAACGGCAGTGATTCCCAAATGCTTGCAGTGGACAACAAACTGGATGACAATGAGGCGGTGATCATGGTTCCAGATGCACCAGTCGGTGTGGCAGCTGGTGGTTCCCCAGTCGAAGGAGTGGATTGTTGGGCTTGTTCCGTATTCATCTCAAGCTTGTATGCTGCGGCGGCGCGTGAATTTTCAGTGTTGCGCACCATAAAGAAAATGCTGGTTTCCATGAAAAGCTAACTATTGCAGGCTCGAGCCCCCAATAAGGTTTAATGAAGAACTCCTCGAAAAGTGTTTGTACTGTAGATAAATAATTGTCCAGTGTGCATTGTGTGTCAATTCTTCAGTTCTCTACAATGACTCAGTTCTCGATTCTAGTTTCACTGTTCAGCCCCAAGGAGAGTAGCGGAGGACCACAAGTGGTTCCAGTGGTGGTGCAATGACCTGCTCAGGTGATGTCGCAAGAGGTGGTTCTGATGATGATGCAAGGATAACAGGTGGTTGGGAGTAAACACGTGGGGAGACACATGGCTGTTTGCCCTTACGCCAGTACGGACGTCTAGATGGCGCTGTGTCAAGTAAAGGGAACCCTTACTCCCCCCCCCCCCCCCCGGGAAAAAGATGGCGCACTCGTCTCTGTTTCACGGCTCAAACAAAATTTTGGGTGTGAGTGATTGGTCATTCCCAATTGCATGAGGTGATTGGTCTTTCCCAATCTAACTGATGGTTGTTGACCCGTGGGTCATTTGCACCAAGTGATCAAATTGCAACAAAAGTGTATTGTCCGCCGATTGTTCACTGCGGGGACGCGCGTAAACATGATCAATGGTAGGAGGAACAATAGTGGATAGTCCTGTTTCCAGGTTAATGACTCCCAGTTGTTTTTCAAAACCAGGTATGGGTGCTTTTGGTAACCCACGGAATGGAACCATTTCCCAGGCGTTGACCCTTCGGACATGGGGTCCCGCTCCAACCCAGTATTCGCCTTGTCCTTTGTCTGCAATGACCATAAAAGGCCCCAGCTTCTGTATGCGGAATCAACGATTGGCTGCGTGCTGTTCAACTGTAGGTAAGCGAGGGAATATTGCAATTAGTTCACCAGGCTGAAAAGTTCTGAGTTTTGTTTTGTTGGCCTGTGCAATAAACTTTTTGCGCTGTTGAATGACGTGTTGAGGCATCTCCTCAAGATGTTGCGCTAAGTATAGTCATTGCACATTGAAGGTGTTGTTGGCGGCGAGTACAGTAGGGACGTTGAACATTGCCTCGGTTGGCGTAACCCCCCTTGTCAAGTGCGGCGTTGCATTGTACGCTTTGACGGACGCGTGAAGATGCTCGGCCCATTCGGAGTCCTTCCCTTGTACTGCTTTTGCTTGGATTTGAGTTAGAGATTTGATAGCCCTTTCACAACATCCATTATCCTCGGGATGTGTAGCTTGCGCAATGTGTTGTTTGATATGAGCACCGCAAAGGAAGTGTTTAAAGGCCTTTCCTCAAAAAACAGAATCTGCATCAGTGTGAATATACTCGAACTCACCCAATTGTTGACATAGCTCAGCTAAATAAGGCACAACAGTTTCTGTAGTGCGCCGTTACTAACCAAACCGTGTGTACTTGAATGATTTTACTATCTACCGGTGTTACCGTATGAATTTAGGAAGTCCACAGCAGCCGTTCCCCGGCATTTTCAGTTGATGATTAGTAAGTTCTCCAGGAGTGGATTCGATTGGAGTCAGGACTGTGCCCACCGTTTGCATCGGGCGGTTGTAGCAGAAACAGGTCGTGCAGCTGATAACTCTCTGCCAAATTTGCTGTCTCATCCCGGGCCATTGGAATTGGTCCCTTAAGGTTAGGTACACTTTCTTCCATCGGGCGTGCGCTAATTCAAAATGATACGTGTTGATGATGTGTTCCCGTTCCTCCTCGGTTGGAGTAGGTCAAACAGTCGCCACGTTCAATGAGATTTGACTTAGAGCATCAGGGCCTTGGAGGAATTTCCCTGGACGGTAGACCAGTTCAAAGTTGAAGGCAGCAAGTTTGGTGTAGAGGCTGACAGCGCGTTTGGTTTGAAAATTGCCTAAGAGAGCTTTGTGATCTGTATTAACAATGAAACGCCTGTGAAGGAGGTGATGTTTAAATTTTTTGTCACACTCCAAACTATTGCTAAAAGTTCTCGTTCAGTGTTAGTGTAGCATGTTTCAGTGTCAGTTAATACTTGACTAGCATACTCAATGACGCGATCTTGTCAGGAGTCGTCCGTTTGGACTAGAATAGCCCCCAAGCTGATGGCGGAGGCATCACAGTGTACCAAAATGGGTAAATTCGGGTTGATGCGCTCCAACTTTGATATTTCAGCTAGGCAGGATTTCAAGTGTTCGAAAGCAGTTGTGCTTCATTTGTCCACTGTAGGCGGGTCTCGGGCTTCTTCCCTTACTAGGCAGTTTCTCGGAAAAACCTTAGGCGCTTTAAACACCCCTCTACCCGGGACTCTATCCAGCGGTAGGGGTTCTTAGAAACGTCAACTGTCCAACACCGTCCGACTCCTATTAAGACATCGGCTTCTACATTTTGTTCTGCAGGTCTGCTACCGGTTTGATCAATGATGTGGCCCAAGAAGATAGTTTGTCGTGCTAGAAAACTAGATTTCTCAATATCTATTACTGCCCCTGCATCCTGTAAAGCGGTTAGTACGTCAGACAAATTGCTACATAAAATTTCGAAGGTTTTGCCAAATACTAAAACATCGTCAACATAGGCTAGGTATTTCTTGAAAAGATGAGGACGTAAAATAGTATTGATCGCTCGTTGAAACATTGTGGGTCCATTTTTGAGACCAAATGGCATTACCTTATACTGTACTTGACCACGGGGGGTGTATTTGCGGTAAAAGCCTGTTAGAAGAACCCGATAGCCGTTATTCACTACTATTCGTCTTACGTCTAGTTCCGGCGTCTTTATGACCAACAAGGACGGTTCCCGCAGTTATTCGAGAACCTGTTACGGCATCGGGTAATGATCATCAAAAATAAGTTTGTTCAATTCTTTGTAATTCTCAACGAGTTGGAAGCGCTTTTCAATGGGCGCGTCAGGTGGTCCTTTCTTATTGACGAGAAAGGCGGGTGCGTTGTAAGGGGAAGCCGCATGTTCTAAGATGCCGTCTTCCAGGTACATGTCAATGATCTTGGCAAATGGAGCATTGCGCTCAACGGAGTGCCTATATTGGCAAGTGGCAGGCAGTGGAGCATCTATAGTGGGGATGCGGACAACATGATCAATAAACAGACAGCGTTTTCTGGACCACTGTCAAATGGCTGGTGCGTGCGCTTTCAAAATCTCGGTGACTCGCCGTTGCTTGTCGGGTGAGCCGTCAACAAAACAAATGCCCTCCCCGCAGGGCAAGGAGGGTTTGGCTGGCGCACGCGTAATCTCGCGAAATCTGGTGAACAGTCTTTGACCGTCGACTGTGATTGCAACCGGTAATTGGAGCAAGGTATTACGGCTGAAAATAAAATCAAATTTGCGTAGCTTTGGTAAGACCAAAAAAACCCTGGAGTATTTGATGCCGTGAAACAGAAACGCAATCTGCGCTGTGTGTGTAATGGTCATTGGTTCTGGGCCCAAAGCAGTGCTGACAGACGTGGAAACTGGAGTACAGGGAATGGTCAGGGACGTGATCAGGGAATCAGACACAAAAGAGTGGGAGGCTCCCGTATTGAGTAGTCCCGAAAATACCTGGTTATGCAGAGATACCTGAAGAACCACTGGTGGAGGTGCGGCAGAGAGGGTAGTCGAAGCGCAGTGAGCCCCATTCACTGAGCCGCTGTCCCGTTTCTTTCTTACAATTAAAGCAGGAAAAATTTGCGGAATTGTTGGTACAATCTGATGAAGACGTGGTCAAAGTGGACTTAGCTGCACAGTTCTCTGCAACTGAGGTAGATGTCGACGATGAATTGGGACATAGGCGACAGTTGTTGGAGCTGTGGCGCATGTGACATTTGTGATAGTCACACCACTGGCGTGGTGGCAGGTCCCGCCGTGATTGGTATCCCGTTTTGCCGGAGGACGATTTCTCGTTACCGGACGTGGACTTCTCCAGGTGATTCAGGCGATAGGATTCTGCAATGTCAACAAAGTCATCCCATTTCATGTGACAATTTTTCAGCCATTTCTTCTGGAGTTCTTCCCGCAGGCCACTGTTGGAGATGCGAAGAAGCTGTTCCATGAGCGTCTGCTGGATCAAAGGTTTGCCAACTTCCAAGAGGTCGGCAGGAACATGCAAGAAGGATTCATATTGGTCCCGGAGGTGTTCCTCAAAACTCAGGTAGCTCTCCCCACTGTCCAGTTTCATCCGTCTGAAGGTATCCAACCAATCCAGGTGAGGCGTTGGATGTTTGGTCGCGATCGCAGCTACGAGCAGTTCGAATTCCCGAATGCCGCATTTGTACAGGTGGTGGGCTGTCCCCTGAATTTTCGGTAACGTATTATCCATGAGGCATCTGACGCGGTGTCCATCATTGATGTTGTCTATATCCAGGCAATTTTGGAGGCGCATGGCATAATCTTCAAATTCCTCATCCGCATGTTGCTTAGGCAGTTCCGGGATTTGAGGTTCAGCAAACCACCGTGGAGGCATGGCCGGTAGTTGGACTGTCCAATCTTCTTCCCGAAGTGGAACAAGTTGCGTGGATGACCCCAATGGAGGCTGTTGAGGAAACGCCAGCAGAGCTGAGAGTGGAACTTGGAACTTGTCGAGGTGGGCTGCATATCCTGCTTTTGTTGCAATCATCGGGCATCCAAGACAATGCGTGTCGGTCAGGAACTGCAAGGTATCCAATGGCAGTGATTCCCAAATGCTTGCAGTGGACGACAAACTGGATGACGATGAGGCAGTGATCATGGTTCCAGATGCACCAGTTGGTGTGGCAGCTGGTGGTTCCCCAGTCAAAGGAGTGGATTGTTGGGCTTGTTCCGTATTCATCTCAAGCTTGTATGCTGCGGCGGCGTGTAAATTTTCAGTGTTGCGCACCATAAAGAAAATGCTGGTTTCCATGAAAAGCTAACTATTGCAGGCTCAAGCCCCCAATAAGGTTTAATGAAGAACTCCTCCTTTTCACAAACATGACATCTATTTATTAACAGGTCACACGTAACACACAGTTAAGAAGTCAAGAGATGTTACTGAGTCAAGAGCTAAGATCAAAGTGACAAGTCGGGGTTCCTCTCATCGCCTCCTGCACAAGTGGTTCAGGTGGTGGTGCAATGACCTGCTCAGGTGATGTCGCAAGAGGTGGTTCCGATGATGATGCAAGGATAACAGGTGGTTGGGAGTAAACACGTCGGGAGTCACATGGCCGTTTGCCCTTACGCCAGTACGGACGTCTAGATGGCGCTGTGTCAAGTAAAGGGGAACCCTTACTCTGCGCATGCTTGCAGCAGATAGGAATTACATGTTGAAGAATTGTGTTGGAGTAGGAAGAAAACATAATATTCAATACAGTACTTTCCTGTTATCTCTGTACCTCATTACTAGACTGCACTACCATCCAGACAAATCTTCAGGACAAGTTCATAATCACAAGAACCTATCAGAAACTGTTGATTTTATTTTCTGCATTCTGCTGAAACTGATTTTGGGAGGTGGTTAGGTAAAGTTTGGTTAGGTCAGTTTATGTTAGTTACAAATATATTTCAATTAAAATAACCTGACCTAACCTAACTTTACCTAACTGCCTCCTAAATATCAAATATCTCTAATTAACATAACCTGACCTAACCTAACTTTACCTAACCACCTCCCAAATATCTTTTAATTAACATAACCTGACCTAACCTAATTTTACCTAACTGCCTCCCAAAATCAGTTTCAGCAGAATGCAGAGAAATAAAATTCACATCTGTTGTGTTTTTGAATTTGTCCTAAAGATTTGTCTGGATGGTATAGTGTGGTCTAGGAATGAGGTACAGAGATAACAGGTAAGTACCATATATTTTATTTATTTAAGAAAGGTGTTTTTATATATGCACTATGTTATTTGTCCCTGGGAGTCTCTGTTTACATTTTACACCACCAAAGCATTGCAGTAGAAGTCACTCAATGAGAGGCTGGCGCTCCTAGGGGTGGCGTGGAAGAGGTAGTGTTGAATGGAGCTGCGCTGAGTGGAAGTTGTACCATAATGTTGTGTCATGATTGTCTGTACCCCTGAAAAAGGGAGTAAGGGTCAAGAGAGAGACGCCGGGTCAACTTAGGTTCCGACTTCGAGGAAGCCAGGGTTCCACTATGGCTGCGCCTATTCTGTGCGTGCGCGGTGAGGATTTTCGCGCTGTGCGCGAAAGTCACATTGCAGTACCGTGAGCATGACTTGAGCATCGCGATTGTGTTCTCTACAGTGCGGTAAGCGTTGCAATTACTTTGACTAAGGTATATTTCAATTTCATCTTCATAGTTGAATCGTACAGTGAATGAATGACACTGCTCCGCGTGATATACGTAATTGGGCGCTTGTACAGGAGTGGTGACCCGCCGAAAAATCCATGCGTACCGTTTTACTGCGGACCGTCTGTTACTGCGGAAACCTGTTTCCACTTACGTTGAGATATATGTGTTCTCGTGATGAGGACGTTTGAGATGAATTTATTCTGCGAGTCTATTCACTTTTTCAGTGATTGAAATATATGATAGAAGGTGCATGTTAAGTTTCCTGAAGAATCTCGTTTACGTGGCTGTCGCCTGGATCTCTGGTCGCTGAAGGCGACAGCGAATAGCTTTCGTTTGAACGCGTATTTGAACGATTCGGTCGTTCTCGTTGCTGATTCCTTACCTTCGTATCGCGCGTGATTGTGAAACTTCGGAAATTTTTTCAACGTATTTGCGAACTGGCGTCACGCCGAAGAATTGGAAGGTGGACGGATTGAAATTGTTATATGTGTTCGCCGGCAACGTACGCGAATTTTTCTTTCGTTTCGTCGAAATCCGTTATCGACTTGAGATTTTGCGAAAAATATGAAGAGAAGGAATGCCGATTGCGGCAAGGTACGTCGTCCTTTGAAACGATCCAAAATCACTGAGAATTTATACAGCAGGTACGTAAGATATTATGTTTTGTTTCTTCATTACTTGACAAATGTTTCTTGCCGCAGTACGTTCTTGTACGTCCGATTCCTAATGATTTGGGTGATCGTCCTGCTCGGGGACTTCTTCCTGGAGTTCCGATTCGAGTATCTGTGGCCGTTCTGGCTTCTCATACGTTCCCTATACGATTCTTACCGGTATCAGGGTCTGGTAAGCTCCTGGAAAGAACCGTTGAGAAATGGTTTACAGCACTTTTTATCTGTTTTAGGCATTCTGCGTGTTCTTCATGTGCGTGGCACTAACATCGGACATGGTTTGTCTGCTATTTATGCCCGCCCAGTGGCTATTCTTTGTGGCTTCCACTTACGTCTGGGTTCAACTAGTCTGGCAAACGGAACGTGGAGTCTGCTTGCCCACCATATGTCTGTGGCTACTGTTCATCTATATTGAAGCCTCAGTGAGGTTGCGAGATTTCCAGAAAACCCTACCATTCCATCTCGACCTCTGTCGACCCTTCGCCGCGCATTGCATCGGGTATCCTGTCGTAACGCTTGGCTTTGGTGTGAAAAGCTATGTCAGCTATCGTGTTCGACAGGTATAAAACGACTTTCATCCTGATATTTATTTGTGATCTAAGTTTGTCTTCAAAAGTTTACTGTTCAATCGCTGCAAGATATCTGCAATGGCTGTTGGTAACTTCTGTCGAATTCGCCTACCTTTCTTAACCATTTTTTAAACGGCCCGGCTGAGTGCAAATTTCATTATCTTGAGAACCGTTTCACAGCCAAAATCGGGATGGTGGAATAATGTCGTCATTCCAATACTGGATTATTTTTGTCAAGCCTCTCGTGGAACAAACTCGTACAAAGATCTTCCCACACTTCACAACTGGACCAACCTCGTACAGCAAAAAATCCCTTAACCCCAAAACTCTTGGGTAATGCATAAAGGCGAGGTTATCACTGACAACGATATTCTACGATGAGTTTAATTTGCGAGGATGGGCCTGACGACGTTATTCCGGCCACCCCCAAAATCACAATGCTAGTTCGGAACTTCCTCTGGGACGTACACTTGAATAGCACCTGCTTAGAAGAGTTTTATGCAACACGCCACAGAAAGGCATATTCGGTTAGATTCTTGAAATTGAACGGATGGTTTTTTTTACTTGGTTTTCATGGGAATTCTGGCAATGAATCCCAGGCGAGTGATTTTGGTCGAGGTTGCGTAATTGAAATGTGTACGGTAATAATTTTTCCACGTGTAACAATCGCTGAGTATCCGGAAACTAATTTTCTTCGAAAAAATTTTGATTACCGTAGAGTTCCTTTTGTCCCCTATGTTCAAACTTCCACGATCTTCGGAAATTTCTCAACATGATTTAAGTGACCGTGTTGTTGAATTCTTCAGCGACGTCAGAAAGATGTGGAGCGAGAAAACGAGTTCTACGTCCAACTGTTACAAGGCGCGCTACCCCCGGAAATGCAGTACTTGCATCAACGGGACATGGACGCGGAGCAGCTCACACAGTCGGTGATGTCAGAGCAAGGCTTCGTGCAACGGTTCGAAGAGGCGCCAGTAGCAGTTTCAACGGGAGTGAGTGTAACCAGCAACGGGGTGCTCAATGGTATTGCACACCACAATCATCAAAGTCATCACAATCACGCTTCGTCGCGAAGTTCCTCGAAACGCGGGGCGCACAAAATCGACTCGCCTTTCGCCGCCAGTAAGGCGGATTTTGAACTAATGGAGCAGCGTCGTTCGTCGTGGAAGTTTAACGGCGTTAGTCACGGCGACGACGCCGATCTAGATAAGTCAAGTGTGCGGAGCGGCGGCAGATCTCGGTCGAGTTCGGCGGGTCGTGTTTCAATTGGGAAGGGGGGTTTCAAGTCTCCGAGTTGGATGCAGGACGACGGCGCGCTTTCGTCGTCATCGAGCTCGTCATCGTCGACGACTGCCACCGCCCCAATTGCCCTCAGTTCTCCTCCGGTTTCGTCTGCTGCGGAGCCAAATAACAACACGCAAGTTCAAACCAAGAAGAATAAACACCGTGATGCTCAGACTGCCGCCAGCAAGGACGAAGCAAATTATCAGTGAGTACTTCTGTCTCCTATTTGAAGTGATCATTTCAGATGTATCCCCAGATGAGTTCGTTTCACCCAATCACCCGCGGAAATATAATCCAAGGCAGATCCGTTATTGCGGGAATTTAATACTGTACGGTACTGTGTTAATATTATAGGTATTGCAATGTAAATCTTAAAAGAGGATCTCAATGATGTCGGTTAATCACAGCCTGAGCTTAGATTTGTATGTGAAAATCCAGTGTTCTGTAACAGTTCATCGTTTTCCGAATTTGATTGACTCCTAGGATTTGATTTCTACTTCTCGTATTAATATATACATAGAAGCGTCCCAATCCTACGAAGGAAGCTTGTGTGGGAAAAGTATGAAGCTTATCCAAGACGACAAAGGAAATCCAGTTAATTTGGAATTGGCAATCGCAGTCATTGTTTTTTGAATATATGAAACGCATTCTGTCATTGCCGAATTGAAGGCTGAATTCTCATATCCTTCATATTTTTATCACAGTACAGTATTTTAAGTTCTGGTCCTATCGTGAAATTCTACTGTGCGTTCAAATTCTTGTACTTCGAAGTATGTTTTTGCAGTGAAGAAGAGAAATTAAAAACCTTGTAATTTATTATTCATGTCTTAGTAAAATCTTCTGAATATCGCCGTTTTTGGTTCATTAAACACACACACCTGCGGAGTTTACTTTTTTCGTTTGGCGCAAGAAATTTGTGATTTTGTAAGCGACTGGTTGATGTAATTATTTTTATTTTATTTTCTAGGTTATATGTTGCGAGGCTTGAATGCGACGTGAAGAGATTGAAGGCTGAGTTATCGTCTACAAAAGGGAACGAATCTGATCTGAGCGGGAAGCTCCAAACAGTCACTGCAGCCGAGAAAGGCGTGCGGATGGAACTGAATCTGCTTCAGAGTGAAAATGAATCATTGCAGTCCAGACTTCAAACCCTGGTTGCGCAGCGACAGCAAGACAAGCAGACGATTGCTCAGATGGAGCGTAAGCTACACGAGGAACGTAAGCTGAGGCTGTCCAGTGAGAGTCAGCTGAATGCTGAACGGAAAGCTGCTGCCGTGAAGGAAAGGCTTCATCAAAAACAACAGGCTGAAGAGCAGCAGCAAATGCAAGCTCAGGCACAAGCACGAGCTCAGAACAGGTAATTTTCTTTATTACATAATTTTATTGATGCATATTGCACGAGGGTTGGCTAGTTTCCTCGCGCAGTCTGATTTTCCACCTCATAGCATTACACTTACAGAGATTGTGAGACGGTCCGAGACTCTAAGTAATCATTTTGAAGTAATATCTTAAATAGCTTTTGCTTTTCTCAACTTTTTTATTCCACTTCCATCAAATTCAATCTTTCCAATGTGATCGACAGAAAGAAACGTCCAATATTACCGTACCCCTTCCAACCAAGCATGTTACAGTAAAAGCATTTTCATGACTCAGAAATTGAAACACTTTTCTGTAGTGATGCCCCAGCTATTCAGTGAGTTCTTCAGTAAAAGTGGTTGTTAATAAAATTCTGTATTTTAAATTGGCAGTTTCACATGCCGTAATTTGCATTTGTGAAGTCCTTCTTTGTAATATGCGGAAACAAGTGTTGAATCTGTTTAAATCTTTGGAGAATATATGGAGTATGGTTTTAAAAAATATGCTTATTTATGGAACATTGAAGCACGCTTTGAAAATGTTTCCGATCTGCGCGTGGAAATCAAGGCACTTCTCATGTGCTTTTCATTGCGGTGCGTGACGGCGATTCGATCTGAAAGTTACGTCTCAGTTAGGTAATCAAACTTTGAGGTTATTCTTATGAAAATAAAGAAATTTCATGAAGCTGACGCGAGACGTTATCAAAATTAAATTTAAAATCTGATCTTGAAAAGCATGACCCTTCCTCGCATGAAAAAAATTCAAATAGTGTGCGCTGTACAAACCGTGATATATCCGCGGAGAAAGGCCAGGTATTTTAGTTCTAAGTTGAAGTTATATTCTGGTAATGCTTTCATAGTTTTCGAATGAATTTCATGAGCGTCGAATTCTCAACCCTCAGGATTGATGTGAATGTTTTCTTTCGCAGATCAACATGTGGAGACGCGTGCAAGCAGAAGTTGCGCGATGCGGAGGCCGAAATGAAGCAGACGAGAGCAGAAATAAAGATCGCCGAAGAGCGTAGAAGACAATTGGAGCGCGATCTGCAAAACTTACGCCGACGTGATGACGAAAAAGAAATGCTGTTGTCCGCTCTTGCCTCCATGAAAGAGAAGCACGCTCATCTGGAACAGTCCTTGTCTGCCGAAACCAAGCTTAAACTCGAACTTTTCTCAGCATTGGGTGACGCCAAACGTCAGTTAGCAGCCAAACATGGTTAGTAACATTATTCCTCGGTCCTGTTCAGAATCCGCGTAAGGCAACTTCAAAAAAAATTTTTTGCGTTCATTATTATCATTGTTCCTCTCCGTGACTTGAAGAAAAGGACTGGAGATGGAAAGCTTTTTTCTCAGTGATGAATGATGGCATTGTTTACCAACATTGTAGTCCTGTATTTTCGTTCGAATGGATTTTTTCAACCAACCAATTCATTCATAAAAACCCTTATTTGAGCTGCTTTGTTTGGGTTGGCGCACTGTCGTTAAGTAGACCGAAGTTTATTTTGAGGGGATATCTTCGGAAGGAGCACTTCTGGAGGGAAATCTTCGAATAACATTCGGCACATATTCTGTGTTCACTCGAAAGCGTTCGCTGAATTGAATCCGGGTTCTTTGACCATAAGTTCGTGTGTGAACGGCTCTCGCTTTTCTGAATGGAGAGTTCTTCATTTTTTTCAATTTTTGGGATTATTGTTCATCATTTTTTCTAAGCTACTGTGTATGATGAATGTTTTTCAGGTATACTGCAATGTCAAGAGAAGGAGATCAATGATCTGAAATCAAAAATCGCCGAGGTCTTGGCGGTGATGCCCAGCCACCAGATGCCCTCTCCTCAGCAGCACATGATTGGCATGGTGAGCCCACAGTTGGACCCGAACGCGAGAATCTACTCGCCGCCAGGTTCGAGTCTGCAGCACTCGATCCAGATCCCCGTGTCCGCCGCTCACAGTGCCATTTTCGAGGCCCTCGACGGCCATGTCGAGTAGGTGGAAGGAAAAGAAGTCGATTACCAGGGGACGCTCTTCGAGGGGACTTGATACGACGATGACAAAGGCGGTCGATGAAAGACAATAATTCGTATGTGTGTTATACGGATTAAAAGTGAAACGAAAATTGAGTGAGTTCTTATGGGTCTGTTGGAACGTTTAACTTCAGTTTAAACAGTGTAGCGAATCCGGTTTCGAAGCACGTCGGAAACTCCTGTTCCACCGAACTTAAGGTTTGACTAGTCAGCGTTTGGGATACTTTTCATCCCTTTTTACGAAGTTTGTCTTAAATGCTGGCGAAGGCTGAAGAATAAAAATTTGAATTTTCGTTCGCATTTTTGGTTCCGATGTGGCTGGTTCGAAGCTAGTAAAATGAATTGAATAATTTGCTCAGCATTGATCGAAATTCAGTTCCTTTTGAGTGGAAATAAGCCGATTGATGTTGAAGTACATCTGTCGAATCGTTCGGTTTCAGAACGGAAGCTGTATGATGATCCGGATAGTAAATCATATGTGCTGAAAAATCTCCTAGATCGATTTTTCGCGAAGTTCAGTAAAGCTAGTTTGTGAAATTATCCAAAGAACTGGAAGTACGTGTGTTTTGATGTGCGCCTTGATTTTTTCGCTCTACTTGAACTGACTCATTTTGTGTGGGAAGGCATTTAGAATGTAAAATTGAGGTTTGATCGATCAGCAGGCCCAGTTGAACTCGCTGTTCTCAGATAGTAGATGAAGTCGAATCAATGCGGTACTTCCTTTATCATTGTTTTTCTCGTTTCTGTGGCTAATAGACGTCAGGGACTCGACCCCTTTCATGGCTAATTCTCAACCCGCTCCCCATGCCTTTCGAAAAAAAAAAAAAAAATTGGAACGTTTTTGCCGGTTATTAAATGTCTGTGTCCTGTTACGAAGGAAGTAAATGAATGTCGACTTGCTCGCTCGGAAGACCGGACGCTACTTTTTTTTAGTCGGTGACTCGGGTTTTGTTTTGTTCGTTACAAACTAATTTCATCTTCCTGCCTACAAGAAGTCGGCTTGCTGTGACTATCGTTCCCAGTATTGTTCGTTTGTGTGTAGTTGGGACTATTTTCTAAGTTTGTATGTTCCTTTTTTGTGTGTGCGCTCGTGATGGATTCAATCGCTTTTAGATGTGATTCAAGTGAGGAATTTGCTTTGTCTGTGTACAATTCAGTTCCAAAATCGACCGAGGTACGCGACTCTTCCGACTTGATTCGTTGAAGGTATAAAGTTGCAGAGTTAAGATGTAGGCTTTTGCTCAAAAGAACAACTTCGTTCGAACCAGTTCTCTCTTTCTGATCTCTGCATCGCTCGTGTTCAGCTAAATTTTCCCCTTCGATGAGGGACGAGTCGCCTTTTTGCGCCGTAAAATATATTCGTGAATTTCATCGATTTCCGTAGATTTTTTTCGGCTCAAACTTCTTGTTATCTGGTTTTCACATTGTCAAGGATTTGTGTTGTTTAGGTTATAAATACTTTCGCTTCCCTAGCATTTCTTATCAAGTTCAAAATTCCTGTCTCGTGTGTTCAACTCAGTTCAGATTCCGCATTCATAAAGCAAGTATCTTATCTTGGGATGCAGTTCATCTTGTCTTCAGCGCGACAATTGTTAGAAAATACTTTGCTGCTTGTTCGAGGAGAATGTTTTCGGGTTCGTGCGTTAGAATCACATTTAACGTGATTGTGCCTCACGGAAAAATATTGTTCCAAATTAGAAGGATGGAAAAGGAATTTTATTGGAATTTAGCTGGATTTTCCTGTAGAAGTGTAATCTCACCGAGGTAAAGATTCAAACTCAAATAGGAATTTTGAGGGATTTTTAAGTTTCAGGGGAAAAATATTTTCGCTGCGCATAGATTCTTAGTGTTCGGTTTTTAAATTTTCATTTTGCCTGAAGCATGAAGGGTTGAAGCTGTAATTCATTTTACGCGGAGAACGAGTGCACCATCGCCGTTTTTCTTCCTTAGTGGAGGTATGGCTGAAGCAAACGTTATTTGGTGAGGAACGAGCGACTTTATTTAGCATTTCTATGAATCTTGGTCCTATATGAGTATTGCTTGTGGCGAATTTGGGTGAATAACACTGGCTGGACAGGGAAGAAGAAGCTACAACACCGTCCCGGAAAGTTAGCAGAGAAACATATGGTCGCCGAGAATTCGACAAGTTGATTTTCCTTGCCATGGGCAAAGATCAAGAAGACAATCGAAGATCTTCTGAGCCGTACGACATAAAGCGGGTTGTTCGTCTTGCTGTTCATTCCAGAGATTCGGAAAGCGTCGCGATCATTGTCAAAAAGGCGAGTTTTCGTTGCGAACCATAGTGTAATTTTTAAATCGTATTTATTTGTCGAAATTTTGTTTTAATGTAGTAATTGTGGCATTAAGTTGGAGTATGAGGTTTTTATTGTTCATCTCTAGGTCGGATACGTTTCGACGGGAGACAAAGACGGAGATACACCTTTGCATATTGCAACTAAAAATGGTGACATCGAGGTCCGCCAAATTTCTAGTACTTGAGGAAGATCCGGAGGTTGAAAGAAAATCGTAGAAGTGGGGACATTTGCTCGACATTTCGTCCATGGCGTAAAAATATTTTGCAATGAGCTTGTCCCACCGCAATAGCCACGCAGTCGGAAACAGTTTTTCATGCTAACTCTTGGTCTCTCAAATATTGTACTGTAATTACTTGAGAAATGTTACCCAGATAAGAAAATCAGTAAAACAGAGAAAGACTAGTGGTAATTGTCATTCGAATTGAAACTGAAGCAAAATACAGTACTGTACTCCACAAATTGCGCATGGATGCTCGCGTCATGATTCTACCCCGAAATTTAGCTTTAAGCGCGTGAAAAATATTTTGTAAGGATTGCTTCAAAATTCTGCCGAGATTGCCTAGAACTGTTGAATCCTTTCGTTTATTTCTTGCGAGAATGATTTGTTTAGATTCAATTCCGGTGTTATTTTCCCGTTGGTATTTTCTTACCATGTTTTCTTCGAACCTTCGGAAATTCCCGCGTATTACCGTTCCAGTGGTGTACATTTTTTTATATTCTGGTGGAAACCGAACGTTATTTAGATTCTGGAAGCACTCCTTCCCGTTTATTTGGATGATCTGAAGAAGTCCAACGCTAACGGAAAAACTCCGTTAATGCTTGCAATTGCGGACCAAGACGCGGATATTGTCGATTTGTTTCTCGAACATCTCAGAGCAGTCTCTCCCTTCAAAATTGCCGAGCAGTGTTTGGAGGGACCCGTGGAAACCGCAGCTGCCGTGGGCAATGAAGAAATATTCAAAAAGCTGTTGAACTTCGCAAAATCGTCGCTGGATCCAGAAGTTTACAACAGAGCCATGGTTCAAGCTGCTGTGAATGGACAGACTGCCTGCTTGGGTGAGTGACTCTTTCATCTTTCCCTGACAACACAGGAGCTGAATTGACGGTCATTTCCGTGCAGCTTTGCGTGAATTATGAGAAAAAATTCGTATTTTAGATTTATCTGATGCTGTTAGTCTCTTAATCGATGCACTTCTGTATCGATCAGAAGCGAAATGGTCATTTTCTCAAGTTGAACTGCTATTTAAAGACCTTTCAATATTGGCCTGAGCAATCTACAATACAGTATTTCAGTATACCTGTTAGTGCGAAATACAATTTATAGCTGCTTTTCCTCCTTCGCAAATTTGAATTTAGTGAGAAGGAAGGGTTTTGAACACTCGCGCTTGGGAAGTGTTCTGATATTGTATACTGCAGTATTTTCTTGTTGATCCGTGCGAAACGGATCACGAAAAAGACTCGGAAGTGCCGTAAGAAAACTAGAAGTACCTTTTTGCATATTATTTAATTAATTTTAATGAAAAGTCGCCACTGTAAAGAGGAAAAATGAATTTAATCGCAAAACGACGAGCTTCGGGAGTCGGTCAGTGGCCTCGGTTTCGTGGAACAGGCGCAGAAGCTTATGTTTTCGAATTTCAATTTTTCTGAAAGCTGATCTCAATTTTTCGAAAACTCGAAGAAGTACCATCTGTCTCTGAGCTTCACTGCCTCTAGAAAAGGGAATATCAATGTCAGTTTGGCCGAAATACTGTAACTTTATTCCTTTTTGGGGAAATCTGTTCTTTGGCAACACTTCTAAATACGATCCTGAGATGCTTGGACTAAAGCGATTAAATTTAAAATACTTGTGTTCTCAAACCAAAGTATACTGCGTTTGTTTTCAATGTAGAAATTATCTACTAACACACGGTTGATGATTTTAGAAATGCTTCTGACTACCGAAAAAGTCGATTTGAACTTCGGAGACGCAGAGGGAGTCCAACAAACTGCACTTCATAAATGCATCTTGAGATCTCAAAAAGGAGAAGCCTACAAAAATTACGTCGAATGTGCTCGTATGTTGCTGAAATTTGGAGCTGATCCGAACGTATTAGACAAATTTCAGGCCACTCCCATTCATTACTCAGCCATACGGGTGATTAAACATTTTTTCTTAAATTTTGTCTGCGTGGGATTTTAAAATTAGTAATGTCATTGGGTTGAACTGTTTGCCAGCTTTGTACGTACAACATTTGAAATTAATTAATCTGCTTTAGGGATGTCCGGAAATCACCCAACTCTTGTTGGACTACAAAGCTATCCCAGAAGTTTTCAATTCTCTTGGGAATTCCCCGTTGCATGCCGCAGCAGAGAGTGGTCAAGCTGATTGCTTGAAACTGTTACTAAATCATCCTAAAGCCCGCAAATTGTCCATAGCGCAAAACCTTCAAGGAAAAACCTATTTTCATATCGCTTGTGAAAATGCTGATGCTTCGTAAGTGATTCATTTTGTGAACTTTCCTTGGAATTGTGCTTCATTCAAATGCTGTGAGATGGTGGGAGGTTAGAAAGGTGGAAAGGAAACATTACGTGAACTTGTAAAGGGGGATACGAGAGCACTTTTTTCCATGAAAGAAAGCTCATTTTGTAAATGCGTAATGTAATAGCCCGAATTTGAGACGCGTTTGTCAACTACTGAATCCACTCCCCTCACTAAAGTATTAATGTATCGACTCCTTTTCGCATTTTATTTTAGAAAGCTGCTGCGTCAACAATGAAATGAGGTTGGCATGCCTTACGATTACTGTTTCAACGAGGAATCGTGATGAATAATTGATGACATGATGTACAATTTACATAGACATACTGGCCAAATCCATCACGCTTCTCTGATAGCTCTTAATGTTCATTCAATCTTCCGAATTGCTGTAATGTTCTTCGTAATATGGATAACATTGCAAGGGTAATTATTTTTGAATGATCATGAGATGATTTGGGAGAAAACGTGAAAAATTTGTGACGATTATGTTGAAAGCTTGAAGCTATCTCACGAAGAAAATTATTTTGAGCATGTGCAACTTCTTCCTTGATAACTTGCAACTTTCGGAACTCCTAACGTGTGAAAATGTTATCTCTTCTAAATTCCGTGTTCTTATTCAGGGATGTATCGCGATGAATGATGATTTATTTACAGCACAATTCGAACGATTATAAATTTGGACCCCGAGTTGGACACAGTAATTCCCGATAGATCAGGTTACACGGCGTTGCATTATGCTGTTCTCCGAGGAGAGACGGATATTGTCAAAATATTTATTGAACGAGGTTTGTTCAAGAAGAATGAAGAGGGTCTGAGAACAACCAACAATGGAGACACACTTTTGCACTTGGCAGCCGAAGCTAACGATGATCCAGAACTAATAGAATTACTTGTATCTTATGGTGAGTAGATTTTGAAGATTTATTTTTCTGATCTTAGTATTTAAGGCTATTATTGGCGTTTCGATTGGAGAAGAATGCGACAATGTACCAGGCTTTTCTTGAAACTTCATGTGTGAAAATGTTGCTCCGAAGACATGAGTAATAACATCTTAATGCAACCCTTTAGCGTTAGCATATGAGAAAATCATTGAAATTGCTGAAAGTCTATCAATTTTATTCCGTTTTAGGTGAACCAGTTAATCATGGGAATGACCAAGGATCGACTCCAATTCATATGGCCATCAAAGCTGGTCATGAGGACAACGTAATGATGCTGCATAGCAAGTTCGCCAAGCTGACGATTCCAGATGAATTGGGAGACACTCCTTTACGACTGATGCTGCAAAAGATGCCTCATGTTTTAAAAAAGGTGAAACTACTGTCTTCAATATTACCTTTTCTTTGTGAACTTTTGCTAAAATCCAGTTATTCAGAACCGTCCCACGAAAATTCGAAAAATGAAAACTCTTAGAAGCCTTGATAAGCATTGAAAATATTTTTTCAAACGCTCCGTTCTATAATTCACGCAGATAATGGATAGGATGGTGACCGTTACTGGAAAAGACTTCAGCAGCAAGAATTTGCAAGTTAAAGTCAACTTCGAAGATTTTGCAATTCCAAAAACCACTGCGGAGGGTTTGAGTCGTGTCCAGAAATCCGTTTCCGTTGACGACGAAGCCAGCGAAGAGTATTCCGCTATTTTCCGGTGTTTCAACTTCGTGAGAAATAAAATGAAATATAGTCGAGAGTCGAAACCACCATCGGACACTGAAACGTTCATGGAATTCGTTAGCTGCGGCCGGCAGCACCTATTGGCACACCCTGTGTGTCGCGTGTTCACCGATTTGAAATGGAATCGGTACCGAAGGATCTGGTTCACGTACTTTTTGCTCAATGTAATTTTTGTGTTATCACTGTCGACGCATCAGTGTATTTTCTTTGGTTACTTGGGGTACGACTCCATCGGAAATCCGAAAATTTGGGAATGTTCTATTAAAAAGATCCCTACTGTTGCCAAGGTGAGGGATTCATGAAATGAATAATTGAGGAGCTCATGCACAGTGTCCTGATCCTGCTTCTCATAGCGAACATCCCAAAGTTCGTGGAAGTTACCCCTTGAAGAAGTCGCAAATCATTGGAGCCAAGAATGGAAGGATGCCATCTGCGGACTATACGTTGTCTCCTTCGCTGTGATGTACTTGACGTTGGCCATGTTGACTTGGCTTGAAACATTTCAGGTACTGTACTTGGCCTTAACATACGCGTGCGAATGATTTCTACAGCGTTTTCCCAAAAATATGACCCACAGCAATGGAAAAAAATCGTAAATTTTATTTCATCTATTCTGAAATACCAAATATCTTTGTCGAGATCCAGAAATTAATTTTGCAAGCTGGTAAAAATTACGGTAGCTACCGAATATTAATGTGGATTTTGTTTTTTACAATTTTGACGCCCCAAAAATGTTTTTTTTCTGCAAGTATTTGTCATCCATTGAGAGCATTCCTAATAATAACTGATCTTTCAGGTGAAAAAGTCCCTCAGGGATGTGCGCTTTTGTATTTTGAAGGAAAGGGGTTTCATCCAAAACCCGTCACCCGGGCACATGAGTGTGTTATCAAGTGATAATACAATTTTATGTGAAAAAATATAAATATGCAAAACCATGCATTTTTTTATAGTGTGTGCTTTTAATCGAAGAATGATGCTGTACTCTATTCCAATCTTGAAATGTCTCAGCAGTATCTCTGCTTTGCCGAGTTCTTCGAACAATATTTTATGATGCATGTGTAAATTGTTTGAAAGCTTAGATATTGCCAGAAATAGCTAAAAATTTGTTATGATGGCGTCGTGTGACAATCGCGGCTTTCTCTTCATATAGGTCGCTCTGCATCGTCTGGATTATTTCAAGCAACCAGAAAACATTTTCCAGTTGGTTACTTTTGTTTTGGTATTGCTCACAAGTCCCTACCCAAACGCTCCTCCGAAATTTCGTCGCTACCAACATCATCTCAGTGCTGCTTGCGTACTCATTGCGTGGACGCAGATGATGGTGTTCGTTGGAAAAACTCCGAGAATGGGCATTTACATTGCCATGTTCAAACAAATGGCTCAGGTGTTCATACAGTTCGTGCTCATCTACATTTGGATCATTGTGGGATGCGCATTAGCATTGTTCATTTTATTCGTTGAGGTGAGGAATATGTGAGGAGCTCCACAGTTTCAAAGACAAATTGTGTGAATATTAATGTTTTGCTTATTTCTGTCGCCTAAAAAAGCGAACTGTATTTATCAAACGCTTCCTGCAATATTTACTTGGTTTGACCCTCATTTTCCTTTGGAGGATCCACTTCCCAAAACACCGTTATATTTCTTTTTTTATTCAACTCGTGTGAATTAAGAGCCAAAAAATGTTCTTCTGTGAACTTTCTCTATGAGCAAACGTGCTCCTTTTTATTTTTTCACTGCGCAACTTTGATTTTTGCTGGAAGAAAACATTTTCCATAATTATTTAATTCATCAGTCTTGGCTATGAAAGCTGAACTAATGAAAAATTTGAATGATTATGTTCATTCATTTTCAGAGAAATAAAATATTTTTGAAATGTTCTTCGAACTTATGGACAGACCCACGGGATCTTTGAGTTCTGAAGATACGATTCAAAGAAATTTTGCTTCGTTTCAGTCTGGCGAACAAAATGGCTACAACCCCTTTGACAATCCGCTGAAAAGCCTCATGAAAGCAGTCATCATGCTCACTGGGGAGTTCGATTACGTCAGTACATTCGAAAGCGACGTTCCTTACCCTGTTACGACTCATGTCGTGTACCTTTTCTTCGTTCTCTTGGTAACCCTGATCCTCGGTAACCTTTTGGTTTCTCTCGCCGTGAACGAGCTAAAAAACATTCAGCGACAGGCGGAAATCAAACGCATGGTTCGCATGCTGGAACTGATAGCATATGTTGAATACATTCTCCCGTACGAATCGATCCTTTACATGCCGACTCTAGAAGCCAATCCGTTCTTCTCGCCGAATGACCGCCTGAATCGTGATAAACTGATAGTGGAGATGCCGCATCGTGGAGGAATTATTTCTTCTGGACTCTGGTATCTCCAGTCATTCCATCAGGTCAAGACGGAAGGTAGTGTGAAAGACTTGACTGGTGTAGCTGCGCCGAAAGTAAGCAATGCGACTTTGCAACGCCACGGATGGATCACGCTCGACAAAGATATCTTTGCCGGGGCCATGAAAATCGTCGAACGTCGACATGAGCAGGAGAGCTTTCGTTCCAAATATTTCGGACCAAAGAATGTGGCGCCGGAAATTTTCCAGCAGGCTCAAGACGACGAGTCTTCTAGAAAGCCGGGTCGAAGATGGGGACTCGGAAGAGCAATGATCAAATGGTCCTCTCGGCTCAAGAAAGACGCGTCCTCGAAAAATGCGTCTGCGCAAAATCCTGACAAAGAAAAGTTGCCTAGACTGGAAACTGACGGACGTCGTGAGAGACCAGCTACATTTGCCACCCAATTATCTGTCACCGAGCTTCAGTCACAAGTGAAAGTCGTGGAAGAGAAGTTAGATTTCTTGCTGGAGCGAGTGGAAAACATGACTAGAATGGTGTCCGTGCGTCGTCGGCGTTTTAGTGGCGATTCCCTATCTTCTGTTGAGTGACGGTATTCAGTTGATGCACCCAGCGAAGTATACCAATTACCAAAACTTTGTAATGCTGTCGTACCTCTAATTCTGGTAATCATTTTTTAACTGTTTCGTCTAGGATACTAATATGGAAAAACTAGGGTTTATTATCCCCACGAAAACTCCTTGTTAACGGAGTTTTGACGTTAAAAAATATTAAATGGCATTCATTCCTCTATCATCCGGTATCGAGTAGAAAATTCTTGATTTTTGCTTTAACCCAGTTCAAATACTTCCGATTATTACTCGCGAAGTATCTTCTGCATCCTGAATGCTGCGATACACTTCATGAATATAAACATACACAGGTACGCTATACGTAATACAGTATACACGTCAAGAATATTCAGATACTGTAGATCCAAGAGAAGAATCTTGAATATCCAAGTTGTGCTGGTCCGTGTGTTGCAGTAGCATTCCGATTTACTGAGCTTTAATTGAATCTCACGTAAAAGTGAAATAAGAATATGTGGAAAGAAGAGAACACAGCTCGTTTTCCCCATCTCACTGTAATTTCTTCTTAACGGTTTGAGAAATCAGAACTTCAATTGTTTTACGATACGAGGTTTCCCGATGAGATATGGAAGCGTATCGTTTCGTCATTTTGTGGTTCCTGTTTTTTCCATTCTCGTATGGATGATAAAGTTTTGAAGGCGATAATCGCTCCGTTTATTCATTTCACCTGAAAACTTGTTATTTGTCTAAAACAAATTTATATCGATGTGCATTCTAGCGAGAACATCTTTTTTGACACGTTAGGTATTTGTAAGCATGCTGCTGACCTTCGGAAAAGTCAGCTTTGATTTTGGAAATCGTGAGGGAGTTCAGCGAACAATACATAAATATATTTTATTGCTGAAAATGTTGTCAAGCGAAGGCTCAACAGTGAAAAGGAGGGAAAGAATCCCGACATTAATCGGACGAAAGAAAACTTTCTGTTGTAGGCTACTGCATAGATTGTAGGGAGATAACCAGATTATTGTTGAACCACAAAGCAAAATCAACGCTGAATGTAAGCTGGGATTAATTTTTTCATGATCATAAAAATCATGCTGCATTCTTGATTGATAGATGATTTGCGAGAGTACAGAGGAACCTATCGTAATTTCATCCCACATCAAGGTCAATTCATTTTACTGTATTTCGTGTGTTTGGATTCTCCACTCCACCACTCGATAAATTATCTTATCTTGGAATGGATACATTTCATTGTATGCGCCGCGATACTCATTCTGAAACATTCCTCTGCTTGTCCGGAAAGATTGCCTTCAGTTTGTTTCGGGTGCGATGGAAGGGCATTCAAAATATAAATTGAATCTCGTGAAAAAATTAATGCCTTGAAGATATAGCGGAAAATATAAATCGGGCATAATTGGCATGGTTTTTCTGCAACAGTGGAATTTCTTCCCAGAGTAAGAGCTCACCACCAAAACTGATGGAGCATTTCGAAATTCCTATGTTAAAATTAAGAATGTGTTTTCAAGTTCCCATATTTATAATTTTTTTCTGAAGTTGTATGTCTCGTTCTGTATTTATTTAATCTGGAGACCAATTGTATAATTGCGGAAGTTCTCCTCTCACACGTCTGGTGGCATGGCTGAAGAAAATCCCGTTTGGTAAGAAAAATTTAGACGTCTTCGGTGACCCTTTCTCGCGAATCACCAAGTCTTGATAAATAATATTTGCGAAACATTTTTTTTAAAATTCCGATGGTTGGCCAGGAAAAAAAAGGCTGCAGCATCGTCAGACGAAGTTGGTGGAAAAACATGGGATCGCCAAGAAATGGATGACAGTTTTACTCAAGACGAAAGCCGAGATGACGATCAATCTTCACAAATATTCTATACAAAGCGAGTTTTACGTCAGTCCGTGCGTTTGGGAGATCTGAGCGGGATAAAATCCTTCGTCAGAACGGCAAGTTCCCTGTCCGAGTTATGAACATTTGTGACGAGTTTTCGAGTGAGAATTCTTTTCAAACTTCGAATGCTGAATTGCATTTTCTTCTAGTTCGGATACGTTTCGACCGAGGACGGAAGCGGAAATACTCCGTTGCATATTGCGACTAAAAAAGGCATGATCAAGGTGAGCAAACTTTTATTTTACACTCATTCGTGTTTCAGACGTTTTTCTCTGATTCTCTGTTGTCATGAAACTCAACATTGTCTAGATACTTGATGTACTACTTCCCGCATACTTGGACGATTTAACGAAGTCAAACATTGACGGCAAAACTCCCTTGATGCTGGCCATTGCCAATCAAAGCATGGAAATCGTGGATTTTTTTCTCAATTATGTGGGAGAGCATTTCCCATCGCAATTCGCTACTCTGTGTTTGGCAGGATCCGTGGAAACCGCAGCTTTTGTGGGTAATGAGGAAATACTCAAAACGCTGTTGAACTTTGCAAAATCGTCGCTGGATTCGGACGTTTACAACAAAGCCATGGTTCAAGCTGCCGTGAACGGCCAAGATGTTTGCTTGGGTGACTTACTCTCCATTGAAAATTTCTTTGAACGCGGAAGCAGTTTGTTAGCTGAATAGGAAGTTAGCGAGTTTAAGTGCTTAAAATGCACATTTTCTCGAACGCGGGCTGCACAAGAAGCGTAAAGTTTTTTTTTCTTATAAACTGTATTTACCAGGAACAAAATGTTGAGTACATCCTTATAGGGTCTAATACTGCTTATTTTAAATTTTGCTTCTGTCCTACTTGGCCGTTGTCCTATTCATCCTCCCTGGTATCTGAAAATTTTTTTCGAGTGAATGGTAAAAATGTAAGTTCATAACCATGATAAAACGATGCGGAAAATTTTCACATTTTCAATTACTGATCCAATGTGAATTTTTTTTACAGTCTCTCATCTTTTTTTCCGATACGATTTCTGAATCCATTGAACCTGAACCTGTCTTACCGACATAATTGATCGTTTCAGAGATGATTCTGACCGCCGAGAAAGTAGACTTAAACTTTGGACGGGCTGAAGGGAAATGCACGGCGCTCCATGAATGTATTTTGAATGCGGAACAAGGAGAACGCAATCGACACTATGTGGAATGTGTTCGTAAATTGCTGGAATCTGGAGCCGATCCGAACGTTTCGGATGTGTACGGATCAACTCCTATTCATTATGCTGCATTACGGGTGATTGAACTCTTTTAATGCCGGATGCCCGCATAGATTCTGAAATTCGTGTGTACGTTGAATAGCATTTTATTCTTGTTGAGTGAATGGTAAAACATGGCGAATGGTTACAACATAAGAACATTTAGTAATCTAAAAAAAAAATCCAACTGCTTCAGGGGTTAACGGAAATCACCGGAATCTTGTTGGACTACAAGGCAAAATTGAAAGTATCAAATTCGTTGTGGAATTCACCGTTGCATGCCGCAGCAGAAAGCTGCCAAACTGATTGCTTGCAGCTGCTATTGAAGCACCCGGATGTGTGCCAACTGTCCACTGTGCAAAATCGCCTTGGGAAAACCTACTTACATCTCGCATGTGAAAATGCTGATGTATCGTGAGTGATTCCTTAATTTCCGTTTAATAATATTCCAGGAGCAAATTGGCTGATAAGAAAAATTAATAAATTATCCTCAAATTAATTAAGATTCCTCGATAAACATCACGAAAATTAAACGATTTGGAACTCGTTTATTTTCAGTATGATTCGAGCAATTCTAGATGTGGACCCTGAGTTGGACTCGGAAATCGCTGATACATCCGGTTTCACGGCTTTGCATTATGCTGTTATGCGAGGCGAGACGGATATCGTGAAGTTATTCATTGAACGTGGATTGTTGAAGGAGAATGAGGAAGGGTGGAGGACGACGAACAACGGAGACACGCTGTTACATTTGGCAGCCGAAGCCAACGATGATCCAGAATTGATCGAATTACTAGTAAATAAGGGTTAGGAAATTTTGAAAGTTCGCACGAATCCTGTTGGTTTTCTGAGACACTTGGGAGTCGTGAATGTTGTAAAATTCACAAAATCGAGATGAGTTTGCTAACTTGATCTTGTATGTTAGGTGAACCTGTTAATGTCAGAAACGCCGAAGGATCCACTCCTATTCATATTGCTGTCAAAGCTGGGTATGAGGACAACGTGCTGATGCTGCATAGCAAATCCGCCAAGCTGACGGTTCCTGATGACATGGGAGATACTCCTTTACGACTCATGTTGCAAAGAATGCCTCATGTATTGAAAAAGGTGACCTTTTTTTAAATTTTGCTCTTTTTCTGTTTGAATTCTTGATTTAAATTAATTTTAGAAATGCGTTTTTGCATTTGAATTGAATTTTTTCTGCTGAGGAAAAGTAGATGGCTACGTTGTCTAGATCCTGGTATATTTTTTCGTTGAAACACTCTTTTTTGTTTTAAAAACCAATCACAGAGACAAATTTTGATCTGAGTTACTTATTTTTATATATGATAGACGTCAATCGAAGTTCTAAATTTACACTTTTTCTACAAGTTTCTACGTACTGTAATGATACAGTATAAGGAAGAATATATGGAAAATTACCCTGCAACTTTTTTAAACTCTAGGAGGTTTAAGTTTCTCCCCCAAAAAACTTGATGTTGGGCTGAATGTCCCCTGTTGTTTTCTAGTAAATATTACGTATCTGTTTGTTCAGATCCGGAAAAAATTGTTGATAATTCGGAGGAGAATTGATTAAGCCTCTATATTTATTTGTTTCAGTAATATTCATCGTACCATACAGGATATACTATCGCTTGAAAATGTGTATTGTTTTCTTCAGATCATGGATGGGATGGTAACAGTCTTGGGAACGGATTTCAGCAATAAGCACTTACAAGTTCAAATCAACTTCGAAGATTTTGCATTGCCAAGAACTGCTTCGCAACATTCAGGTCATACAAATAAATTCGTATCCGAGGACAACGAATTTAATGAAGAACCTTCGGTATTCCTTCGATGCTTCAATTTTGTTCGAAAGAAGATGAAATACGGCCGAGATTCGAAACCACCCTCGGACACTGATACATTCATGGAATTCGTCAGCAGCGGCCGGCGAAACCTACTTACGCATCCTGTGTGTCGAGTTTTCACCGATTTAAAATGGAACCGTTACCGCAAGATTTGGTTCGCATATTTTTTGCTTAATTTAGCTTTTGTGTCGTCACTATCGGTGTATCAGTGTATTTTCTTTGGTTACCTTGGGTACGACTCCATTGGACATTCGGAATTTTGGCAGTGTTCCATCAAATCGAACATAACCAATGACGAGGTAAGCGGTTCATGAAATATATACCGTATTCATGCGAATATAAGCACCCATTTTCGTGGTGTTCTAAACTTTTCAGAAACGCAAAATTCCAGACCAAATTTAGTTTTCCCTAGAAAAAAATGGTGTCCCACAACCCTTGTTCTTCTTTTTCAGTCAATCGCATCTTGAAGTGCTAGAAGCTGACCATTTCTTCATTTTTTTAACTTCATCTACAAAAAAAAATGAAAAGAAATGCTCCATTATTTTGTTGGTTGCAAACAGGAATATTTTTGTATATAGACCCTGATATTTACGCAAATTGCATAAATATGTCCCCCTAGTTTGTGAGCTTCTAAGATTGAAAAAGGATTGCTTGTTTTGGCGGAAATACGGTAATTGAGAAATTTATGCCGTCTTCGTTCTCATTTCTCAGTCACCATTTCAAAGTTCTTGGAAGCTACCCGTGGAAGAAGTAGCGAATCAGTGGAGACAAGAGTGGAAAGATGCCATCTGTGGTCTTTACTTTTTTTCCTTCTCAGCCATGTACGTAACGTTGGCCATGCTAACTTGGCTTGAGACATACCAGGTGCGTGGAATAGTATTTCAACGTTATTATTTGTCAAATAAATTCTTGGTTTTTTCCTTCGCTTAGGTCGCGCTGCATGGTCTCATTTATTTCAGGCAACCAGAAAATATTTCGCAATTGACAACTTTCATCTTGGTATTGCTCACAACCCCTTACCCAAGTGCTCCTAGAGAATTCCGTCGCTTCCAGCATCATTTGAGTGCCGCTTGTGTATTAATAGCGTCGACGCAAATGATGGTGTTCGTCGGAAAAACTCCGTCAATGGGGATATACATTTCCATGTTCAAGCAAATGGCGCAGGTGTTCATGCAATTCGTGTTAATCTACAGTTGGATTATTCTGGGATGCGCGTTAGCGTTGTTCATTTTATTTGTAGAGGTGAGGTACATTTCGGGATCGATGTTTTAACTGATGTGATTCAAAAATATTTTTCCCATTTCAGTCTGGAGAACAACATGTTTACAATCCTTTTGACAACCCTTTGAAAAGCATCATGAAATCAATCGTCATGCTCACTGGGGAGTTCGATTTTGTCGGCACTTTTGAGGGCAACATCCCCTACCCAGTAACGACTCATGTCGTGTACCTTTTCTTCGTTCTCTTGGTAACCCTGATCCTCGGGAACCTTTTGGTTTCGCTTGCCGTGAACGAACTGAAAAACATTCAGCGACAGGCGGAAATCAGACGCATGGTTCACTTGATGAGGCTAATAGCATATGTCGAATACATTCTCCCGTACGAATGGTTCCTCTACATGCCAACTCGAGAAGCAAAGCCGGGGTTCTTCCCGAACGATCGCATGAATCGGGACAAGTTGGTAGTGAAAATGCCGCGTCTTAGAGAAATGATTTTCGATGGACACGATTGGATTAAGCTGGATAAGGATATTTTTTCCGGTGCCATGAAAATCATCGAGCGACGACGCGAAAATGTGAGCTTCTCTTCCAAACTAGGGCCGAAGTATTCGTCACCGGAAAATTCTCAAGGGACTTTGGTCGAATCTTCTCGTAAGCCGGGTCGGAAATGGAAGCTCGGGAAAGCGTTGATTGAATGGTCCTCACGTCTCAAGAATGATGTTTCATCAAAGAACGTTTCTTCACAAAATAATGACGAAGATACACATAAGACGAAACTGGAAACGGATGGACCCCGTCGGAGGCCAGCTGAATTTTACACCCAAGTATCTAATGCGGAGCTTCAGTCACAAGTGAAAGTCCTCGAAGAGAAGATGGATTTCATGTTGGAACGAATGGGTCACATGATGCGAATGTCTGTTCGTAGTCGGCGTTATAGAAGTGATTCCTTATCCTCTGTCGAGTGACTCGATTCGGTGGATTTACTCGATGAACTATTTCAAATTAACATTGCTATGAACAGCACTTTATATAAGCTACCTGTCGTAATATTGTCATCCATCTGCTCCTGACGTGAATTAATTTTTAGCTTTTTGAATACGCAGAAAGGCGTCTCTTGCTATTTTTCTGTAGCATCGACCTTTTTTTTATACGAACTTGCGACTATCAATGTCTCAGTGCGCAATCGACTACCAAGAAGCAGGGTCACATAAATGCTAGCTTAAGGCCAGAACCTGAGTTTACCCCTCTTAAATTGTTCAGAACCTCGGGTGTGAACGTGAATATTTTCCGAATTTTGATTTTGTTTCGCGAGGAGAGGTACTTTGTAATCGCGTGGCTGTTTACTAATCGATTCTCACTGTGATGGAGTAAATAGGATTTACCTGCAACTTTCGTGTGATTTGCTGCCTGTAACCTGCGTTTAAGGGCCCTAAAGGAATGTAACGGATGTTTGCTGCTGACTAAGCCGCAAATAAGCGAGCTGTGATGTTGGGAGGTATGCAGAAAGCATCGCTACGACCACTGAGTTTAATGTCATGAGAACAATTTTTCAGGAGTTGAGATACCTTTTTTACTAAGAATTAGAGTAACGGATCTGGGAGCTTGTTGAAAACTAACGAAGGTCGACTGCTGCTGTTGCTCGCAACATCTCCTTGTAAATAATTTCTGGTGTACCCTACTCAACGCTCTACAGGTACTCCGTCGAATTTATGTTGCTATTATCCTGGTTACCTCATGTTATGCATTTTATGAAAAAAATACCTTTATCGGTTATTCCATCCGAAGTCGTTTCCTTTCCCCGGATTAATGTTCGTTGATCATGTCGTTCAGTTCCCATTTCCAGTTATGAAGCAGCATGAGGGGATTCTAAGAAATATGCCTAGTGATGGGGACTCCGAAGGTACCGATTATTTCGTTATACAAAACATTTGGCAACATTTTTTAGTGATGAAAGAAAGCTTTAAAATGAACATTCCTTTATTTCAAAATAAATCTCTAAGCAAGCGAAGACATTTGAAGTCTTCTGGATGTGGCATGTATGCTGTTGTTCTGTTGAAATATCTGGAAATTTGTATTTCAGCTATTCGTTCTTCGAAAGAAATTTTTAATGAAAACATTTTTGCGTTGCCAACGATGCTCGACAGCTTTATTTTCTAACGCGTACATCCTGCTTATTGGATGTGTTTTGGTAAATCAAGTCAAGATCTTACAGGTTTTTCTTACACCCAGTTTTAGTTTCGCGTCAGTTTTGATGCATCAAATTTATTATTTTACGTTCGTGCATGAGTGCGTGTTAGGTGAAGTGAGTTCGTGATGCGGTTCAATTACAGTCATTTACTATTCTGTACTTCGTTGCGGCTGCGAATGCTCGTTCTTGCTTCATTTTAATTTTTTGAGAGGCGAATTGATGATGCAAGTCATCCAATGTAATGGGAAGTATCGTATTATATCAGCGCCAGAAATGAACAAAAGTTCTTCACATCTGACGATACTCATAGATGATATTTCTACGCAGGGTGATACACCTTGCTGCATGGTGTGCTTGCAGTCGCATGGAGCAGCATCATCATGTCCCCCGGCATGCCCATCGTTGTCCTGCGCAGTTGGGAGAGCTCATGGCTCACGGAGTCTCAACAGAGATTCGTTCGGCTGGCTGTGGAATACTAATGCCGGGAAATTTATAATTGCCCTTGCACTCGGAGTCGCGTTCTACTCTGTTTGTGGTTGTCCAGGTGTGAGTACTCTCGAATGTGAACGTGTTCCAGTTCGGTTCTACAGCGACCATGTCGATTAAAGTTTTTTTCAATGAATCCTAGATCTCGTCGGCGTTCGGAGGGAGCAGGAAAAACCGAAGATCGGGAAGCCGCAGATCCGTGAACAGACGGAGAGGTCATGGCGTCAAGAAAAAGCGTGGGACTGATGCGGACTGTGAAAATCCGATCTCCATCGACATCTGTGCCGATGATGTTAATCCTGGGTATGAATTCGTTGATGTACCTTAATCTTGGTTTCTAAGTTTTCAGGATACGATTGGTTTCTATACGATCAGATTATTGTGGACCGATTTTCAAACCATTTTTAAAAATTTTTCCGCTGCTTAAAAACCTGTATTTAAAACTCATTGCTTCTAAATATCATTTTTTCATTTGAGGGTTTCTATGGCCGCAAAAAAACGCATCCTTAAAAAAGTTGCTGGTCAACGTTGGAAAGTTTGTTTTCTAGCATAAATCCCGAATTATGTTTGATGTATCACAGATGAATAGAATTAATTCGATGAGATTGATCTTTGATTTGAGCTTGAATTCAGCTTGATTTGCATGCTTACAAATTTTCGAGCTTATTTTCCTTCAATGCAGTTTTTGAAACTCATCGTACTGTATTTCCAAAAAGATTCAAGTCTTTTTTTGTGATCTCTGATCGTTGCTGATAATATTTTTAATCACCAGTGGGGCGCCGGGCGTCAGTTCTGGCGCCGGTAAAAAGGCTCAGTTGACTGGGATGGTCAGCATTTCGGGTCTTACTGGCACAATACCTGCTCACAAGGAAACCCTCTACGATGAATACTCCGATGCTCGCAGTATGGACGCCTCGCGCGACCAGCAACTCAGTAGTGAGGAATCGGAGGACGATGACGACGATATTGTTGTGAAGCATCCTGCTCCTCACCGTGGCCCTGCCCTGCGATCAGATGAAACTGAGGGATCGAAATCTACTCCGGGATTCAACAAGAAATCCCCTTTTCGAACGCGATCTCTTGATGCCCTCGCAGTCGGAAGAAGACCCTCGGATAATACTGATGACACTGAAGCTCTCACAGCTGCTCAGCTATCATTATTGGATATGTTGAACGAACAAGGTCGCGTGGTATGTCATTTTGAAGCTCATCCGTACAAGGGAGAAGGGCCTGTGAAGTACAAATTCACTTGCGAAGCTCCTGATTTTCCAACTCTCGTCGGTGAAGACGGAAATACTAATCCAGGAAGTCTTCAACCTTCGGGACCTGCCGGGGGTTCAAATCCGGCTGCGACTCAACCAGGATTTCCGAATAATGGCACGACTGCGGAACCCTTGAATACTGGCATACCCGCAGGCATTGATTCCTCCACAGGACTGCCGAACGGCGTCCAACCTGCTGGTGGCTTAGATCCTAGTAATGGTCAGCCTCATGTATCCATCGACCCTGGAACTGGTTTGCCTATGACTTTTCCATCAGGCAAAGGTTCAAAATTACCGAACCTACCATCTACGTTTAGAATGGAACTAACCACCGGCCCGCCGAAAGTCCCAGAGATTCGAGATGCCTTTGGCAGAGGTATTTTATCTTGACAGCAGTGTATAAGTATTATTTACATATATAAAATACGTATTTTTTTCTCGAGTTATCGACCCAGTTACAGGACGTCCAATAGGAACAAAGCCTGGAGACATTGACCCAATGACTGGACACCCGTATGGTGCCATAGATCCAACAACAGGCTTGCCGTATGGAGTGAAACCTGGTGATATAGATCCAAGAACTGGAAACCCTTATGTGCCAATAGACCCTGCTACAGGATTGCCAATGGGTGTTAAGCCTGGTGATATTGATCCAAGAACTGGAAAGCCATTTTTACCGATTGATCCAAAAACTGGTTTACCCATGTCTCCTGGAGGCATTGACCCTACAACAGGACTCCCATATGGTGCGAAACCTGGTGACATTGATCCCAGAACTGGGAGACCATATGTGCCAATTGATCCTGCAACCGGACTACCCTTTGGAGTTAAACCGGGTGATATCGATCCAACTACAGGAAGGCCCTATGTGCCCATAGATCCAAAAACTGGTTTACCAATGTCCCCTGCTGGTGCAATTGACCCCACTACAGGATTGCCGTATGGTGTGAAACCGGGTGACATTGATCCCAGGACTGGGAGGCCATATGTGCCAATTGACCCTGCTACAGGACTACCTTATGGTGTCAAGCCGGATGATATTGATCCAGCCACAGGAAGACCCTATGTACCCATCGATCCTAGAACTGGTTTACCAATGTCTCCTGGAGGCATTGACCCTACAACAGGACTACCATATGGTGTGAAACCGGGTGACATTGATCCCAGGACTGGGAGGCCATATGTGCCAATTGACCCTGCTACAGGACTACCTTATGGTGTCAAGCAGGGTGATATTGATCCAGCCACAGGAAGACCCTATGTACCCATCGATCCTAGAACAGGCTTGCCTATGTCCCTTGGAGGCATTGACCCTACAACAGGACTACCATATGGTGTGAAACCGGGTGACATTGATCCCAGTACTGGGAGGCCATATGTGCCAATTGACCCTGCTACAGGACTACCTTATGGTGTCAAGCCGGGTGATATTGATCCAACCACAGGAAGGCCCTATGTACCCATAGATCCTAAAACGGGGTTACCTATGTCTCCTGGAGGCATTGACCCTACGACAGGACTGCCTTATGGTGTGAAACCGGGTGACATTGATCCCAGGACTGGGAGGCCGTATGTGCCAATTGACCCTGCAACCGGACTACCGTTTGGTGTCAAACCTGGTGATATTGATCCAACGACAGGAAGGCCCTATGTGCCCATAGATCCAAGAACTGGTTTACCAATGTCCCCTGCTGGTGCAATAAACCCCACGACAGGATTGCCGTATGGTGTCAAACCAGGTGACATAGATCCCAGAACTGGAAGACCGTATGTTCCTGTCGATTCTGGAACTGGGATGCCAGTAGATGGTAAGATCGATGCTGTCTGAAGCTTTGGAGATACAGTATCAATAATTTAACGCTTGATATTATTTTTCAGAGTTTGAACCTAAGAAGCCGTGTCATCCCTTGTTTCCTTCTGCGGATGCTGATAAACCCTGTGCTTCTGACAGAGGCAGTGTAATTTATAATCCTGCCACTGGGGAACTTCATTTCGATATTGGGCAAATGCTATGGGAAGAAGCTCAGCAAGATCCTGACCGATACCCACGATATCCAGCAAGTAGAGCAGAGAGGGCTGCTTGGGATGGGGGTTCTTATGGCCTTCCACAGGATGGGATTCCTTTTCGGGATCCACGGGCTGCATCAGGTTGCTTTACGTCGTGACGTGACACAGACTCTAGATTTATGACTCGCACTCTTCATATTTCTACAGGTATTCGTGATCCCTCGAGTGGCAGAAATGAGCTAGAACCGCAAGGACCTGCGAGGGTCAGTCAATATTCTATTAAAAAACTTGAAAGTTGCATTAATAAATTTTTTCAGGATCCAGGTGTAGCAGGAAGGCCTTTTGGCAGTTCTCCTCCTCCTTTACAAAGCCATCAACCGCCAGGTTACTACTGTTTTTCGTATGCTGTTCCTGAATGACAGAAGTGAAATTTGATTTTGCGTTAGGTTTCGCCAATCAACAAGGTACCCCTGGGGGACCCGACAGGGGTGGACCTGGTAGCGGCTATCCTGGGCCCAATGCAGGATTTCCCCACGACCCAAATCAACGTACTTTTTTTAAGCCAAAATTTTCTGTATCTTCCAGTGTTACTTCAATCTTCGTCTACAGGTTTTGATCAACCTTTTCAACCAAGTGGGTTTGGACAACCTGCTACTGGTCCTCAAAATGGTTTTGGACCTCCTGCTGGTCTGCAGAATGGTTTTGGACAACCCAGTCAGCCGACTGGCGTGGGACAACCCTATCGACCAAGTGGGTTTGGGCCACAATCTGGTCCACCAAATGGGTTTGGGCCACAATCTGGTCCACCAAATGGGTTTGGGCCACAATCTGGTCCACCAAATGGGTTTGGGCCACAATCGGGTCAACCGAATGGGTTTGGGCCCCATACTGGTCAACCAAATGGGTTTGGGCCACAATCTGGTCAACCAAGTGGGTTTGGGCCACAATCTGGTCAACCAAGTGGGTTTGGGCCACAATCTAGTCGACCGAGTGGGTTTGGACGTCCCGACCAATTTGGCAGTCCTAGTCAGCCAATTAGTCAATTTGGTCAACCAACTAGCAGTCAGCCTGCTATATCCGATTCTTCTGGACGGCCTCAAAGTTTGTCAAGTTTTCTCATTTTATTTTCAGTATTTTACGCCATTTCTTTCTATGCAGAGCCTTCAAAATATCTCGGACCACCTGGAGAAAAAGAGCGGGTCAATTTTGCGTACGATGACGGTGTGTTGGGGGATCCAAGGGATGGCCAGTTCCCAACGAAGAGGAAACGTCGGACTCGTGGTCAAGGTGATATAAGCAGTAGACTCTAATTTTACATATCGGGAATGTTTTCGAATCTCTAACCCTTTAAGACGGTTCATCGGAAAGAGAGGGCCCCGCGGACACCAGAAAGCACCCATCTGGTCGAGATCAGATGACTGGTATGAGTCCATTTGATGGCGAACGTGGTTCTGAAAAAGGACCTTTTGATGAACGCGATGCTGGAATGAGACCTTCAGATGGCGGACGTGAAGTCGGTACTAGGCCTTTTGATGGCCAACAAGAGGGTGATCAGCCTGGTGGTGGTCCAGGTGATCGGACCGCTGACAACGAACAAGTTCCGGGATCAAGTAATGCTCCCAAATCTGAAGCTAGCAAAACTGACAAAGGAACTGTCCCCGGTGGTGACGGTAATGACGGAAGAAAGCGTAGTGATCCTAGAGATTCCGTCGACACCGGCTACAAACACGGGACTCCACATGTCAGCAGAGGAACGAGTCCCATTTATGACCCCACTGCCTCAAAAGATGTTGGTTCTAGTTGTATTGCTTTTAAAACTCCGTTATTACCCATTTTTCAGTTTAGAAATTTGATAATTTTTTAGAACTTTCTTCAAATTACGATAAAATTGACCGTGATTGGCGCAGCCGCAAATTTTTATTTCCAGTATGGCTGCATTTGCTAAAAACCCTCTTCCGTTTCCATTCAAACCAACATAATTAGTCGCTTGTCTTAACCAACTATGCATGCTATATTCAGGGGTCGAGAATAAATTCGTTGTAGAGGATTTCGGTATAGAATGCCTGTATGAAAATCCTTGAGACTACACAGAAATTGTCGAGAGGTCTCGACACCATATGACAGTACTGTACTGTATTGCCAATACAAAAATGGTGACGGACTTGACAGGAGTTAGCCCAAGTCTCGTTGGACTCCTTCGATTTAATTATACGGTTTAAATGCATTTTTACGAAAACAGCGAGGCATAGATGCAGATGTCGGCAGAAGGGAAACGGATCCATGGGGTCCAGGAGCAGAAGGAGCTGCTGCCAACGGAGAAGGAAGGTCCAGAGGGAGAAAATCTGGAGATTCTGGCTTTGACGAAGACGGGAAAGCTGATGGTGCTCAAGGAAAAGGCGGAAGTCAGGCAGGAGGCGGACCTTCGGTAGAAGGCGGTAGTCAGGCAGGAGGCGGACCTTCGGTAGAAGGCGGTAGTCAGGCAGGAGGCGGACCTTCGGTAGAAGGCGGTAGTCAGGCAGGAGGCGGACGTTCGGTTGAAGGCGGTAGTCAGGCAGGAGGCGGAACTCAGGTAGACGGTGGAAGTCAAGTAGACGGTGAAGGTCAAGTTGAAGGTGGAAGTCAAGTAGAAGGTGGAAGTCAGACCGAAGACCGTGCGGAAGATATGGCATCGATCAGAGAAAATATGTCAGTTTCCCCTACGGATGGTAGATCCGTAAGAACCACCTCTAGGAAGAGCCGGAAGCGTAAATCAAAGCCAGCTAAAGACGAGCCTGTACATGGTGGGGCTTACTACTTCATCCGTCCCAAGAAACTTGGTGATATCAAGGAAGAGGAACGAATTAAAAGAGAGAAGGAACTGAAAAATGAAAATGCTCTGCGGGAAATTTTGAAGGCCCAGAATTTTAAGAAAACGAAGAAACCGGACGGCGAAGAGTGGGTCAGTCAAGATGGCACTAAAAGAGTCTTTTTCCAGACGAAAAGCCCTGAACCTGGGAGAAGCCCTGAAGGGGACAGAACCCCAGTGAGACAATCCTTGCTTGACAGAGCCTCGAAGTTCCTTGGTCCTGCTTCTCGAAAGCGTAGCGCTGTGTCCAAATCCAGAAAAGGAAGTTCCAGAAACTTGAGTTCTATAAGGGGAACGAAGTCCAGGAAGTCTACCGAAGGTATCAGGATTCCCTTCAAGATTCCTAGTCCAAGCAAGCTGTCTGTGGACGATCTCGTCAAACCAGACATACTGAACGTGGCTTCGAATTCATCCACGTATGATCAGGAGGAAAATATTGGACAAGAAGAAGAAGAAAATTGTGACCCTGAAGTGGTTGAGCAGATTGCCTATCTGGAAGAACATGAGGCAAGTTTCATTTTAGAGATAGGGGTTTTTCAATGTAGTATTTTCTGAATGGTCTAGTTGTTCATTCTATTATTTTTCCATTGTCAATTTTAAGAAGCCGCAAAAAAAAATCACTGAAAGTTGTCGAGAAAAAAAAATCGTATGAAGTACAATAGAGGATAGTGCAGTTGGACTTCGTTGAGTTGAACCTCTCAAAAAGGAAAACCTCCGTGTTGGATTTTGGTCCAATCCCTAATCTCGTTGACTACAATGTAGTATATACCTTTGTAACTCACATGCACATGCTTTCTCTTTCATCAAACCTATATATAAGATGTATTATGAGAATTTCTTGTGTTATCATTTCAAGGACCCGGCGGGAAAGAAAAGAGCATTGAAAATTTAACTCGATGCCCATCACAAGGATGCGAGTTACTAATTTGGAAAATTTACACTTGCCTCCAAGTTCAGCATTCTTTCAATTTATCAGCAGTTTGAAGCCCAGAATATTGAACATTTTTATCTTCCTGTTTTTTTTTTCAGCAAAAATGCTGGTTTCTCTATTTTGTAGACTTTGATGAAAGCTATGAGTTTGAATTGAATGTTTGTCTGTATATCCGTTGAATGTTTGACGGATTCCCTCTCCTGATACTTAAATTGTATTGTAATATAACTAATATTTGCAAACTTATGACCAGCGCGTGCGTATTAAGAATCCAAGGATCGGAAGGAAAGTTCGATGTGTTTTCTGAATGGGTTGAAGACCATCGGTATGTAGGATTTCTTTGTGTCTTTGAATGTCTTGGAAACTCTTCAATCGTACCAAATGATGTACAGGATAAGATTTTTTCTTCACATGTTGGCTGAGGGAAAAAAAATGCTTGGAATTTTGGTCGATTTCTTCGTATCTTGATATTTTTTCATCGACGCCCTTCTTTTCAGGAGCCTGTGGAAGAAAGGGATCGGGCATCACATCTGGAGCGTTTCATGGAGCACATGAGACACGAGGTCGACGTTCTTTTCAAAGCGGAACGGGCGAAAAACAGCCTTCACAGTGAGGTTGTGTCTGATGTATCCTCGAATCAGAAAAAAGCGCCGCAGGACGCCGAAGATGACGAGAATGTGATTTATTCGCCGGTTCCAGTGACGCCTGCTCCTCTCCAAGCTTTTTACGCTACCAATGCCGGAGTGTATCCGATATTCACCGACTCTGGCATAGCGAATGGGCCTCAAGTTGTCAGTGCACCGATGAGGATCTTCATGACTCCTGCTTTGTTGGCAACAACAGCTGAAGTACCTGCGTCTAATTCAGCAAATCGAGGAACTCGTTTTTCGTACCCTCAGCAAGAGGCTAATTCTAATGTGCAGAACTTCTCTGGATTCAATTGTTTTTCTGATGATTTCCACGATAACGTACAGCAAGAGGTAATGTTTGTTCATGTACAGTGCATTGTTCTTGAAAATCGTAATTCGTGAATATGATTGCAGCTTTCCCCGGTGTCCGCTGACGATCAGATAGAAAAAGTTTGTAATGGTGAACGTAACAGTTCCGGATCAAATCTCTTACCTGAGGAAATTGATGCAACCATCGGCAGCGAAATTAAGAATCTGCTTGATGGCTCAGATAAATTTTGTGTGCAGCTTTCTGCAGATGGTGAACCGAAACGGCAGAATGGACCTACTGTTCATTTTAGATTAGACCTTGAGGATCCGGGCCTGCAGGTGAGAAATTGAATGGATGAATTCACTAATAAGGGATTTAGAATTATTCCTATGCCTGAGAATTATCAAATTTCAATTTCGGCTTGGGAGGAACACAGTTCTGAATCTTCCGTTTCTTACATTAATTTTATATTGCAATATAGTAGCTGATCTCGTATTCATTTTATATAATCAATTATTTAGCACTAACTTAGTATTGAGTGCGCCTAATACTGTACTCATGAGCCAACATTTTTTATGGAATTCTTACAATCTTATTTGAAGTATTGACTTTATAAATTGTAAACAGTATATTTCTAAAAAAAAGGAAATCCATTGAGAAGCCGCGTTTACTTGTGTTTTACTGCAAGCTGCTCGGATGGTTTCAGAAGTATGTGCGAGTCAAACACAAAATTAATTGTGTAATTAATTTTAATTAATTAATTTTCCCAATAGGAAGAAACTCGCTCTCTGCTAGAAACTCTGGATGTTCTAAAGCGTGAAAGAATGTCAGTCCAAAATGCGGAATTTCAACAATCCGAAGGGGATGAATCTCTTCCGGAACCTGTCAGAGATGAAGAGCCGAGTCCATTGAAAACTTGTCGCAAGAAGCACAAGCATAAGCGGCACAGTAAATCTCTGAAAAGTCGGCAGCAGAATACGAAAGCGATTCTCTTAGAATTGATAGAAAACCCCAGGATTCAATCGGGTAGCAGTGGGTTGACAACCTGCCCGATCAAGCCCCTAAGGAATCTCAGAAGCAAAAGCGAGCCGCCAATGAAGCTCCACCGCAATAAAAAGCATCATCATTGCTCCAGGCGCTCTAGAGTCGGACTAGAAGACCCCGTGTCTCTCATTAATCCCCGGGTGTCGCCTGTGGAATTGTTGAACGTGGTGACTTCTGAGCAGAAGCGACAACCAGAACCCATGAAGCCCACCATCACCAGCATCACAGAACCATCCGAGATGGTTATTCGTTTAGATAGCTCTGACCAAGGCGAAAGCACTGCGCAAGTGTTGCTCAAGGAAATGAAGGATCCTTTCTCCAACACTGAGTCCTTTCCCCCTGCTCTTCCGCCTGATGAACGTTATTCTCATGGTAAGTGTTTAAATACTTATTGCTCAAGTTCTTAAAACCACGGAAAATTAAGATCTGATCATAGTTTGAACTCCGAAGATCAGACCATGCTTAGCTCGACTCAGGTTCATACTACAGATGGACTACTCCACAACGATCTTGTCTACAACGATATTCTCTGTATGTTTTTTTTTCTAGCCTTATCGGGTTCTCTCCCAATTTTATGGGGGTTCTCCACAAAGAAATCTTCTCCACGACGAATTTTTTTTTTTGCGTCCCTGAATTTCGTTGCAACAGTAGTGTACAGGACAGTAGTATACTGAAGTTGAACATGTCCACTGGTGACAACAGATCCAATTTTTGAAAAGTTTTTTCAATTTGTGATCGTGGTCTCAAGTAAATAGTACAAGTTTTTTTTTTTAATTTTTTGTAGCACAGGTATGCAGTACTTATGAAGAATTGCATAATTATGGATTTTTATTACTACGGTCGTGAGAAAATGGGAAGAAATTTCCAACAAAAATGTTTAAAAGCCTCAAATCCCTGAAACTATATTAGACATTGAAATAAGGTCATATCAATTTATAGTATGTTTGCTGTGGCCAGTACAGAGAAGAATCCGCTACTGTAGTGACCGTAAAAGATTTGTGTTTATTTTACATGCTGTTCTTCAGAAGGGCGAAACATATCGAACATTATCGCAGAAAATTAGCTTTTTCGAAATGCATCTGTTGGGGATTTTATTTTCGTTTATTTTTTCCCCTCCACCAAAGAAACAATTCAACGGGTTCAATTTCGAGTTTGAATGATTTTAATGAAGGAACGGATAATTAATTGGTGTCAATCGAATACCTTTACAAAACGTGTTTGAATGTTTTATTTTTGAATTTATAGTTACTCCAGCCCCTTCGAAGACCGATTTAATGGGCAATCCCTCGTGGCAGAAATTGGAAGAAAGAATTGATCAGAAATATTGTCCAAGTTGCCGAGTAAATGGCGGTGGAATACCAGCATCTGCAACGGTTGTCAGATCAAACGCAAAGCGGATTTGCGAAACTTGTCACCGCTCCGTACGAAATCGGCGCCAATCGAAGCATTGCAAAAAATATAAAGACGTTGAAAATTGCCACTCGAGAACTTCACCGTGTCCAGACGTTCCAAACTGTGACGGAAACCCGAATGATGATCGGAGAAATGAAGATCAAGCTAAAATTGTTACCCCTCATCCTTAATTAATTTTCTTTGTGCGAAGATTAAAATGGCAGAAAAACCGGTTGCGACAAAATATGAGAGGCATTGTTTTTAAAATTGTTTTTATTCCGTGAATTTTCATGGAAAAATAGAGGCGAAAGACAGCAAGAACCCGGAGTAAGTTGCTGAACTATCAGTGATGAATTCGACGGTAGCTTCGTTACCGTAACTGTAAAAAATTTCGTCCCTCGCGCCATTGTTCCATCTAGAAAGTCAAAAGAATATATTCGCGTCAGTGTGTAAATTTTAGTGGATTATACGATTCAGTTTTTTACCCGCTGCATTGATTTTTTGTATCGTGTTGACAAATCTGAAAAACTATATCGATTTATATGCGAATAAATCATGCGACTTTCTGAAAGATAGGAACAAATGCTAATTGAAATGCAATACTACATCTCGTTCCTAAAATATTTAATAAATTAATAACTATCTAGGGTTTGCAGAAAAGACTGCCATATGTTTTATGTACTACTCTTCCTGATTTTGGGCAGCATTCAAACTTCCTCCATGTCATGTATGACGCGAACAAAATTAATTAAATCCCTGGTTTTTCGTGCGCGTCGAGAATAACGTCTTTTATTTGCCTGAAATGCGAGAGAAACGAAGGATTAAACTCACATGACATTTCCATTCTCCCAAACCCTGACGTGGTCGCAGCAGTCTTCAAGTGTATGTCGCAAGAAAAGAAAAGCTATTCGGGACCCTGTTGGGGCTAAGATATCATACTCAATATATTCGTTGTTTGGGTAGTCTTGGGGATGATAACGTGACTGGATGAATCCGAAATTGCGACCAGTGACGAGGTTGACCATCTTAGGGTCTGTCGAAGTGTTTAAATATTGAACCGTCTGTTCTTCGAGAGAAATTTTCACGACTTCTTTCGGTTTTGAAGACACAGCTCTCTTTTCGGATGCGGTTTTTATGACCGGTTTAGAAGTCGGCTTGAAATCCTTCTCCTCAGCCCAAGATGTTTCCCAGTCGCCTGTGAATAGAATATTAAATCAGTTCTTGGAAGATACATTTTACAAGCAGCTATCTCTAAAGCTTGGGACTGACCTTCGTTCAGTTCTGACGCATACGCAACGAGATACCCGACGCTATTGGTCCATGAATCGCTTTCTAGATTCACCTTTACCGAATCCGAGACGAATAACGGTGGCATGTTAGTTCCGAAATCTTGAGTCCCAGTGTACCTATAATTAAATGTTCTTAATTAGTATTTTATTGTTTACTATTCAAGTACTGTAATCCAATTTTATACCAAATTGGCTCGCGTATGTACGCAGTGAAAATACAATCGCGGACCGAAAATTTTCTCCTGCATATCTTTACGAGAGTTGGAGGGGGTTGTCTCATTTCCTTTAGTCTTGAAAATCTAAAAGTAACAGCCATCAGTCAACTCCATATCTGCTGTTGCTGAGAATGATGTTTCAAAGTCTGGGAATGTTTCTCCATTATATCTTATGAAAATTGTTCATATGCTCATTGAATATTCACAATAAGGTTGTACAGTTGAACTTTGAAAACTTGAACCTAGTTCATAAGTCAAATACCTCCCTAAGTCAAATTTTTTGGAGTCCCTGTCTGAATTCCCTTAGAAACAATGCATTAAAAACCTCTCCATAGCTCAGTCTTGAGCAATAGAGGTCTTGACAAGTAATTTTTGTTTTTGAGTATTTTCCTTTCAAACCTTATTACTGTTCTGAGGCCTTTTGGCTATTATTTTATTGATCCAGGACAGAGAACAGCACTAAAAAAGTAACATGATACATTTGGAAAGAAAGTGAAAGATTAATTGGGCACATGAAGCCTTCTTCCAAATTCAGCATCCTGTCAACTCATTTAGAAATCAATTTAAGGCCTAGATTGCCACCATTTACAATTGTCTGGAATTCTTCTATCTTTCCCACAACAAAAATTATTGTTTTCCTGACTCAAAACCTCCTTAACTCATTTTTTGGGTCCCTTGAAATTTGACTTGGAGACACTGTAAAGGGCTAAAATAATTCAGTTTCCAGTCTACAATGCTCTAACATGGGATTGTAAATCTGACTAAGACAATCCTGCTGGGCAATGGAAAATATGACAATAATGTACCTGAACACATGATTTAATTCATGTGAGAGAAAATTTTTCGTAGTGATTTGTGGAGAAAAATCATTTCATGCTGCTTACAAAATGGACAATTTTTGCAAACGATATTAAGCTTGAAAATGATTGCAATGAATGCTCTTTTAGCCTCATCTGAATTTTCGAAGGAAGACTAACTGAGTTTAATTAATTAAACATATCAGGTGCTGGCAAAAGGCCTCAATTAACGTATACAATTGTTATCTCAGCTTTGAATATCCATGCATTCAAGTAGCACTTTTGATTTTGATAAATTGATACATTTTTTAATTAAATTTGATTTTTTGTTTGTTTTGTAAGGAAATGCATGCTAAATTAAGACAAGCACATATATTTTTGCAACAAAAGTGCTGAAATTGTTGAGTTCATCAAATGTATTTTGTTATCTATACTAGAGGACAATTCGCTTGAAGGAAAGTCAGCATATTGTATCAAATAAGGTGACCGTCAGCAATTTTCCGTACTATCATCCTTGACGACGAAGCTGGTCGATGACTGAACTTCTTTTGCTTGTTTGAAGTCTCTTCTGATTAGCTTAAATCGTCAAAAAATTACGGGATTGTCAAAGAGCAGGCTTCTCAATTTGGAGATTTAATTACCGGTTTACGTAATCTCCGTTTCCAACGTTGAGATTTACGTAATCTCCTGTTGCAGTCCTAATTTGTAGGAACCCAAGGGCTAGACCAGAAATGCTTCCACCGACTCGAAAATCCTGGGAACAGCTCTGCGGATCTGCTCCGTTTGGATACCCCAACGGATACCCCGGACTCGAAACGAACCCATAATCGTATTCCGACGTCAGCTGGTAATATTCTGAAATCGAATACGAAATCAGCATCATATGTGAAAGCAAAAACTCTTTCTGCATAGCATACGACAGCTAATAGGTACAAGTTACAGAATCCACACGATCCAAAAAATCTTGGCTACGTCCTGCATTTCCGAAAAATATACTGACTTTGAACATCGGACGAGTCGCCTTTTTTTTTTTTTTATGGAAGTGCAAAATTGTTCTTCGTGAAATGATACAATGGATTCATTCTGTGTATTTTAGTTTAATTTCTAATGAATAAAAAACAGTCGAAAACAGGAATAAATTTCAGACGACGCATCTTATTTCAAGGACAGCTGATTTTCCCAAGTCTCTCTTTATTCACAGTGACTTAGGAAGTGCCTTTGACGAGAACACTATGCATTAGACCCAAAAATATTAGACCCCATTCACTGAAATTTCCTGATTTATCTCGACAAAAACCATATTGGGAGAAGACAATGAGAGCCGAAATTTTATAAAAGTGAGGAAAGAAGAAGGATTTTTGCTTGTTCAAATTTAATAAAAAAAAATTGAGAATGGTCAGCTTATTAACTGTCAATAAGTCGACTTGCTGGCGAAGTAAAAACATGCAAGATAAAATTCTGATAAATTTCATCTTTCATGCCAAAATTCAAACGAGACTGGCTCATATATATAGAATCTTATTAATAACACTACATAACTCTAAATAAACAAATCAACATACTGTATTAAATATAGAATCTTGATACAATAAATCTTATGAGAAATTAGCTTTTCATTTAAAATATTGGCTTCTCAAATAACCACGATGTTACTTTTTAAATTCTTGATGAAACGAAATTTCACAGAGGCATTTTTACGGGCCCCAATGACTTTATGCTGACAATACTTCAACTGTATATTGTTTTAGTGTAGGATACATAAGCAATGTATTCTTTGTCACACGTACCTGGTCCAGGGCAAGAAGATGAATTTGAGTCAGTGACAGCTTCAAATTCGGCTGCAAATCTGCTCCCTACATGAACCTTGTCATCAGAGACCAACACAATACTCATGACATTGGAAACAGATCGAATCTCAGTCGGTGCTTGCCATCCACAGAACCTTCAATCGAAAAAGTTGAATAAATGTGTCAAACATAATATTTCCTGCAGTTGTAAATACAGTTGGATCTTCATTCCTCCCTCAAACCTCCCTAATAAGTAAAAAATCCTCCAAATGTGAATGAAAGAATGCGTCTGATGTGGCCTTCATATTTGATGCTTTGTATATACAGTAAAATCTTGTTGCAACAAATACCATTAAAAAATTTCAGTATAACAAACTTTTTACGAAGTCCCAGCAGAAATCTATAGGGTACACGTTATAACAAACTCACCAATTCCAGTATAACAAACTTTTCAAGGATCGTGTGATTTCTTGACGAAAAATCCCCAAAGAATGCAGGCAAAGTCTCAAATTTCCCATTCAAGATGGTGGGGGAAAAATAAAAAATGAACCCAACAAAACTCAGGTTGAAAAGGGTTTGTATGCTTGAGAAGTGTAAGCTTTTTTGAAACATCCACCCTTATAAATTGGTTTGAAACAATTAATCAACAGAAAGTGATGCTTGTGACAAGTTATTCAGAATAAATGTTTGTGATTAACATTTAAACTTCATTTTGAAGATTGTAGTTTTTTAAATGCTGAAAACAGCTGAAAAGGTTACAAAAAGATGAGGTTACATTTACGCAGGTTTAATTTTTAGAAAATCTTCCAATCAGTAAAAAATCTCATAACAAATTATTTGTTATAACAAACTTTTTCTGGAGTCCTCACAAGTTTGTTGTAACAAGATTTTGCTGTATACTGTACTGACTTGAAGTAACAAACGTTTCCCTTGAAAAAATGAAGTCTTTGATATCTGAAATACAAATATTGCAAGATTTTCCGGAATCTTGCATTATGATATGAATGAGCTGAAATCATGCAAAATTGAGCAAAGAAAATCTCAATTTTTGCATGCACAGTACAGTACAGTGTATATAAGGTACTGTACTTGCAATTCGTAATTCTGTCCATCAAAGACCCCGACATAGTCAGCAATGCAGTCTTGGCTCGGCTGAACGTGGAAGTCGGTGAACCTGAGACTGATTTGCGACCCCGATTCGACCTCGATGTCCCAGGCACAGGCCACATTGTCAGGGTAATCATCCGGGTAATTCGGGCTCGCCAAATTCCCGCGAGACCCGGTCAGCACTTCCTCGCATAGTTCGGCTGAAAAATTTGCGGCCGAAAAAAATGCTTGATTGATTTCAACTTCTAAAGTTCTAATGGTTATTCGAAATTGTCTACTTTTTTTTTTAGTAATACAGTACCTTAATACGCTACAATTAATACACCATATCATATTTTGACAAAAACAGTCACAAGATTTCTTAATTTTTTATTCATTAATCCATCATAGTGACGACGATGATTGTGCTGGTGCTGGTTTCTCCAAAAGTACTTTTAGTGAGTAAACCCAGAATTGAATTTTACTGGACAGGAATTATTGCTGAATTTGACAATTGAATCAAGGTTCATTAATTATGCAGCCAATTTTCTAAACAATTATTCTTTTTTATTATATTAAATTACAGCTAAATTCAATCTGCGCATGTGGCTCAAGATTGTTGTGAATTTATATAAGCAAGACCAAATGACAGTTCTTTTATAACGTTTTAAGCATTCATCGCAGGAGTTTGTTGAATATATACTTGAACAAATATTTTTATTTATTTTTCAGCTCAGTCTTTTAATATCGGCAATAGTACACCTCCCATGCAGTGCTAATTTAATTGAATTTTCTGGTTATATTGCTGAATGTTTCCAGGTTTTGAACCTTTTTGTACTAAATTACTGTATTCTTAAGTGATTATCTCACTATATAGACACCCTTCACCTGGATGAATAAACTTCTATTCTGTACTTCGCGCGAAATATGGAAAATTTGAATAAAAATTAGACCGCCGTTTCCCAGAAAACTAACTAATTTCTGAAAATATTTTTCGCAAATCTAGAAAATGCACCTTGTTTTGCTGTGTTTCTGGAATTAAGAATCAGCTTCCGTGCTGATGTCAGTTGATGATGTTCATCTTCAACTGCTCGGGGTTTCGCTGCACAAATGGTGACCAGAAATGCAATAAAAAGGATGAATGACAATTCAGAAAATTTCTTCATCTTTCAATAAAACTTTTCTAGGCTTCAATAAACTCGCGCGGAATGTCATAAAGGAACAAAGAGCTGCGTATATACGTGAAAAATCCCAGATGAAAATCAACCTTTTCCAATTTATCTACGGAAGGAATTTGTCTCAAGTGTCAAACAGTCGCATGATTAGATAAACATTTTAAAAGCCCTTTTTTTAAATGTCAGAATGGATTGATACGTCTACTGTTCCCATGCTGGATGATATACTCTGCTGATGACTCATTCATATTCTGATTTCTGTTCATCATCAGAGAAGGAAACTGATCTAGGAATGTGAAAACTTCGCGAATATTTCAGATTAGGAAACCACTTGAAGCTAAAGTTCAATGGGATTGATTTCTCATGATATGAAAAAAAATGAATGCGTTTCATTGATGACTATACCATCCATTTTGTTTGGCTGCCTCATTTGTTAACTTGGTTGAACATCTTGGTGTGTGTTATGCACAGCATATACTGTGTGATCTCCAAATGGTTTTTGTTAAAATTTTTAAATTTTTGGAATCTGTCAAGCTAAGAGGTTAAGCTTATCTAAGCGGTTTCAGCCAAAGAAATGAATCATTCAACAAAAATTTTGCATCCATATTCTTTTAAGGAAGAGGTTCACAAAACACAATTGTCAAATTTAAAGAATTTCCCAAGCAGAAATAACAAATTCCTGGACTATTTGAGCTTAAAATTTAATTCAGAAAATGTTTTCAGAGGCTACAGGTAAGCATTATAAAAAAAGGAAAAGAAACATATAAAATGTGGCCTTTTCTTGCCCCAAACATTGTTGGATTCCAGCTTAGCAGTTTGAAAAGTTGACCAAAGCATGGGGATATTACGCTGATTTTTCAGGCTTCTCAAGAAGTTGCAGTGAGAGTTTGGAATAAGTTAAAATTTGTATTTACTTGAGTACCACGAGCCCCTGTCTCTCAAAATTGAAAGGAAGAAAGAGGTTGCACGTCATTGAGGGTATTGATGGTTTGTACTTGATTCCATCACATAGTTTAAATCCAATTTCAACAGACAATTCCATGAATGGATACGATAGGAAAATATTATTAAATTTTAATTACAAATAAAGTAAAAATTCAAATTCTGATGCATTCTATTTTCAAAATACAGTATTTCAATTGTCAGTCTCTAAAATGGGTGCATGTCTCACTCATGAGGTACATTTTCATTTAAATTTTCTGAAAAATCAATTTATACATGCTCAAGAGCTCAACTGAGGTTACATACTGGTACAGCAGTACTATAGAGCAAATGCTGTACTTAGGAACTACATTGAAAAAAAATTTTTATGAATCCCCCAGCCAAAACACATTCTAACTTTCAAACATGGTCAAAATCTTATCTTCTCTGACTAACACACATTCATCCAGCTGAATAAGTATTGGACCTCAGAATTTCCCTCCAGCAAGGAATGACATTTTTTCTAAAAAAAATAATAAATCCAACTTATAAATTTTCCAGCTAATGAAAATTTCCCTTTACAGTAATTGATTTAGTTCATAAGCCATGTTTGGAGGATGCAAAAAATGCCCCTTGACCATGAGGAATTAACTTCCTTCCGCATTAAATTCTTTACAGGTCCTCTTATCTGTACAGTGGAATCTTGTTACAAGGAAGCTGTTGGGGTCAGGAAAAATCTTTGTAATAAATATAAATTTGTTCAAAAGTGATGTGAATAACATTACAGCATTGCTATAGGGTAGGGACCTGAAAAATGACTTCATTGTAAACATTAATTTTTGAAATGAGATTTGTCGTATTGTGACTCATCTGCACACAGGTGGTACCTTGCAATAATATGACCCTAATCTGTTTCTGGACTAGGGTTGAATTGCAAAGCAGTCAAATTGCAAGACAAAGTCAAATGGCATGTGTTCTACATGGCATTTGATGTTTCAAGTCTCTCTGCTGGTCAAATTGCACAGCAGAGGTCAAATTGAGATTCGACCTCCCAGTATAAATTCAACCATCAAATTGCTGGATGGTTGAATTGCAAGGTACCACCTGTATGTGCATACAAATGCTGATGCTGAGGGTCAGCATCTGATTGTCAACTCACCAAAAATCCACAGCAAAATTCAGGAATTATATATATATACAGAATATATATACAATATACACAAGCCAACTCAGCATCCACCCTGACAGCATTTTCAACTGCGCTTCATCATCATCACAATATTAGGCTTCGATAACGAGAACAACTTCGTTGAGCGTGATCCCGAATTGCGCGAACGTCAGGCCCTTGTCGAGGCCCTTGACGTGGTTCTCCGGCGACGTCGACACTTCCTCGTCGTCACCTCGGATTCTCCGCAAGGTGTCGGCAGGGCGACACGGGACGACTCTTTTCGGATAGCTCGTCACCACGTCGAATTCCGGCGGCGAATCCGCGTCGCAAAATACGAAGTAGAATAGCGCTGTCAATGGCTCATCCTGATGGAACCTTAATAATGCAAGAGGACAGGATAAAAAAAATATATATATAAAATTTATAGAGAAACCCATTCTTTTTGATTTCAAAAAGCGTCAACATTTTCTGCAATTTCTATAAAATCTTCTTTTGGGTTGGAAGTAAAAGAGCCCAAGTGGGGAAATTGGTGCACGCTGGGGATATGTCTGTATAGTAATTCTACACAGTGACCCTGCACTTGAAGTGTAAACCAAATTTTTTTTGGTACTTCCATGTTATCTCAGTAACCATTTTTCTTTGTCTTGTGGATTCAGTATTTGTTAGTTTAGGTTAGGTCAGGTTATGCTAGTTGAAAGATATTTGTAACTAACATAACCTGACCTAATCTAATTTCACCTAACCGCCTCCCAAAATCAGTTTCAGCAGAATGCAGAAAAATGAAATTCACAGTTTCTGGTAGGTGCACGGTACTGAGATAACAGGAAAGTACCATTTTTTCTTTTGCACATACTGTATATATATCCTTAATGTGCCCCAATTGTGTGTTCACGCCAGGATAACTCAGGGTCACTTTTTTAAACAATTAAGTTACACCAAGGTTACAGTTTGTGCATTTGTTTGATAGTCCTGTTATGTCACATGTGTGCACCAAATTTAGCCCTGGAATGGTAGCAAAATTTCATCTACAAAGGTGCATGCTTGTAACCCCAGGATAGTCCATGTACACCAGTTGTGACCACAGTGTGCACCAGTTGTGGGGTCACACAAAGAATAGTGCTCCCCACTTGGGAGTTCTGTTAATGACTCACCCTGTTGGGGGACCTTAATATGAGAGCACAGGATAAAAAATGACTAAAAAAGTAACAATTTTTCTGATTTAAAAAATTGTCAAAAATTCCTGAAATTAACATAAGATCTTATTTTGTGCTAGAAGTAGTAAAATGGTGCTGTTCAGAGCTGCAGTACATTATAATATTATTCAGCAGCAGCCGCTCCCGGCTGGGAATAAAAGACTACGATTTCTTATTTAACAAACCTTCGTTGAATTCTTTTCCCATTAGGCAGAATGGCATTAATTGTCAGTACCCCAGGAGTACCCCGACTCGGTTCTTGCTTGAGAAACGATAAAAACTCAAGTTTTTGCTTTTTAATTGCTGCCAGTCTCTCCGAGATTCGCTGTTGATGGTCTTTGGTTCTTTTGTCGCGCAAGGAGCGCTCTCTATCCGCCGCTAGGGAAGCTTCGTACGCAGCGTCTTGCTCCTCTCGTATCTTGCGCATTTCGTTAATCTTGTCCTTACTATTAGAACCAGACATTCTCATTAGAAAAAAAAAAGACTAGAAGGTACAGTAATCAATCAAGTATTGTATGTAAGTAAAGTAAGGGGATTAACTGGATTAAACCTTCAAGATTCATTCATAACTTGCACATACACAGAATTGCCGCTTCACACTGCTGGTTATCATAAAGCACAGTCTACCATAACTTCCGTATTAAATTCTTTGAGTGTATGCGGGAAGCATTTCTCAATTGGGATAAAAAAAAAGGAGTCGCAGATTTTTGATGGGAGATGTTTCTAAAGCACGACCCTTAATTTTGGTGAATTTTGAGCTTCCACAAATCATTATCAAAATTTTATTACAAGAATAAGTGTAAGTACAGCTGTCAAAAATGAATTTTGGATATATTTCCTCGAACTGTGTCAAATTGCAGGAGAGAGATTCGCGCTACTTGCAGCAGCATCTGAGGCGTAACAAATGTTTTGTTCCTTTGAGTGATTGTTTGTACATTGTGCAGGTGTCGCTCGCAAATAATCTTCTCCGTCAATGCTGCCGAGACCACCGATCTCTGGGGTTTGACCAGTGCAAGAAGCAGTGCACAGAGGATCCGTGTTATTCTCTTGGTTCAAGTACATGTCATCACTTGCAGGACACGTTTTAAAAAACAATTCCTTTCGTCGGTCAAACATTGACAGACCGGTTTGTCCGAGCCGTGCTGATGTGTCATCCTCGCCCTTGAGCCATTTCCATGCAACAAAACCGATGTAGGATCCCGAGAGTATCAACAACCCTTCAATTCAGAATCAAGTTCTCTCAAAATAGACTTAAATTTCTAAACCACCCTATTTAAAAATTACTGTATTTTGTATTCAGAGATGTCTCTAAGCAGTGCTGGTGCCTATATGTACAGTGAGCCCCCCAGATGTATAATAGGTAATTGGTGCATCAAGAGTGTCTTCAAGTTGAATTGTACCTAAGTAGAGTCTTGTTTACCCATAGACTTACATTATATAATTTTTAATCAGTGTTTTATGGAAGAAATATTCTTCAGAATTCCATGAAAAAAAATTTGTTTGCCACTTGCATTTGATTCACTGAATATCTTTTCAACCCAATAAGAACATTTGGAGCATTGAATAGTATATGACTGTAAAGTTCATTGAAATGTTGGCATCTGTAAAAATAACATCCAAGTCACAAAGAGAGGAGGAAGTCCCTCTGTGCTATAGGTAATTTTTTTATATTAGCTGAATGGATGGGAAAATGATGGGAGAAATGACAAAGAATTTTTTCTTGCATAAATCTCAGGGTTGGAAATATCTGTTTCTTGCAATCAAGCCAAATAAAAGCCAATTTTTGTAAAATGTATTGGCAATTTTTTCATTCAATGTCCTCATGTTGAGTCAGTCAAGAACTGAGTCAGTTTTGTATGCCCTTTTTATTGAAAAATAAATGTCCCTATGTTGAATTGTACTCATGTCAAGGTGTCCGCATGTGGGGGTCTCACTGCTATATTTGCTACTTGAAAAATCTGTATGTGTTCAAAAGCGTCAAATTCATTCAACAAAACGTCAATTCTTCAAGTCATAGTTTCCCTGAACACTTAAAGTGAAACCGGATAATTTTTTTATAAGAATAGAATACAGTGTTCAAGAAAATTAAAATGTTTCTAAAATGCATTTAAAAGTATGACCACTTGTCAATGCTCTGACATATTTCTATGGTATAAGAATCTTCCAAAATTAGCCCCTCTTTCTTTCAGTCAATTTTTTGGAATTTCCCCATTATCCCTGTGCCTCATTTCAATGATGACATCACGACGAAATTCTAGAAAAAATTAAATTAAATTGAAAAATTACCTCCAATAGCAGCAATGACGAATGCGAAACTTCTGACGGAAGGGAATCGATTGTGCCATTCAGCAGGGGCGATTCGATTCAGTCCAAAAATTAGCACCAAAACTGCAGACACAAGTGCAACAGTTCCGACCGCAATGAAGCACGCAGAAGTCAAAGCAGCGCAAAAAACTGACCTCCAAGAAGGACCCTGAAATCTTTTTTTGCGTCAAAAACAGGGCGCTGTTAAACTTAAATGGCGCCCAATTATAAAAAAAAATTTCTCAATCGGGGCTTAATTAATCCCAACCTCTTCGACTTGTTATCTTGTTTTTGTTTTTTTACTCTGGGCTCCACGGAGCCCCAAAGAATCCTTCTGTACTTTCCAGGGGCTCCGCAGCTGATCCACGAAAATTAATGAGCATTTTTTAAATCAAAATTAAAATCCATCTCGTCGGGCCAATAAAGAACAGATACGCAAACCTCCTTGGTTTTACTGACTCAAGATTGAGACAAAAATCAGAATATTTAAAATCCTAGAAAAAAAGCATGAAAAAAAGGAGTGGCTTCCAAATAAAAATTAACTGGGTTTCTTTAACCCTTCTTCAGCGGAGCCATGATTTCCTAAAAAATTGTGCTCCCTATCCACAGACACTTTAAAATATGATATTCTGACATGTTGTCTCTTCTACAATTAAGGCTCACAAAACCTTTTAACGGGAGAAGACAAATATGCATTAATTAAGGATTTAATTATTATTACTTGCAAAATATTTCGCCGCGAACCGCAGGAAGGTTGCAACGCGTTCGGCGCTTGAATAGCTGCCCGATCTCGTCGTTTCCAACCCTGGAATTTGAACATATTTCAATCTACGATTAAGCTTAATTAATGAGATTTATGAAAGTTCATTGACGAGGTCGAAAGGATGTCACAGAAAGGCAATCTCAAAAGTCAACAACGCTTCAAACTTGCAATCGAGCAAAGCTGTTTTCATCAGTTCTTTTTTCGGAAGTGTTGCCAAAGTTTTTTTTTTCGTCCCGGAATCACCAAGGCAAGATGATGGGAAATTTTACATTGATATCAAAATAAAGAATGGGGAGGAATGAAAACTATCTCGCTTTTAATTGACTCTGAATCTTTTTTTCCATAATCCGTACCAATCATGTGATCAATATTAATAGCTAACTATTGAAACTGGCTGTTGAAATCCTTAAAAGATATGTTTTTCGTCAAATTTATTTGTCAGGTAGCTTTTGTATTTGGAGTTTGCAAAGCTGTTCAATAATTTTGCTTAAAAACAATAATTTATAAATGTTCCAAAAAGATCCATCTTTTTCTTTGTGAATATTTTAAAGGAGATTCTAAGCCATGTCCAGGACTACCAAATTTATTTTTTATCTTAATAAAAAAGTGCTTTTTTATATAAATCCCAAAAGACCCCAGCCTTCAGCTGTTTAATGATCAGAAATACAGGTGGCACCTAGGAATTTGACAGTCAAATTTGCAGGAAGGTTGATTTGCAATTTGATCCTTTCTCCGCAATTCAACTTTGTATTGATATATTTTATAATTTCACAGTGTCTTGCAATTTGACTGCCTTGGAATTTGACCATAGTTTGGCAACAGATTAGGTGTAGGATGCAGGTGTCATACAAATACTAACAATACCTAAAAGCTACCAAACAATAGGAATGCTTGGAATGCCACAATGGAAAATTCCAGGGAATTTCCATATTGCGCAATTTCTCAACTCAAACCTGTGTGTAGGCGTGAAGCGCACATCACTTACTGTTCAATTGCCAAAGCATTTGGAATTGCTGGTCTTTGCATTTTTACTGAGTGTGAAATTCTGAAGGTTTATATTCTCTTAAGTTGTCTAATATCTTGATTGAAGAGTTATTACTGAAGTTTTATCTTGAAATATATCTTTATTTTAATTTTGGAAATTCTACCAAGAATCTCCCGGCAAAGTTCCCTGGCAGATCATTTTGTCATATTTACTTCTTTCTTAAATCATCTCCTTTGTTGGAGTTGTATCCAACATTAGGGTCAAATTGTGAGGTACCTCCTGTACACCTGAAGTCCAAATGTGGCAGACCGTCATTTGTCCGGCGCGAATTTGGGTGGCGCCCATTTCTCCCGCGGTCACGCCTATTTTCTGCAAGGTCAACCCACCAAAAATAAAAAATAAAAATCACCGTGTGGGATTCGGAACACGAAATGTGAAAAAAAATGTACATAAATGTTGAAGCCAAAGTTTCATTTCAGAAGGGAAGAATGTCGAGAAAAACAGGGGAATCGTTGACGCCGTTCTTGGGCACCAAAATGCAGCAAGTCGCGGAATCGCCTGCGCAAACCCGAGGATCTTTTTGCACAGCGTGGAAGCACTTTTTGTGCCGCTTTTTGCGCTTACACTCCCTGACTGCTTCTTGTCGACTGCAATCTGCCCACTTTTTCATCTTCACCAACATCACAATCGATGCTATCAGGCTGATGAGGAACAGTAGCACTGTTCTTGGGAAAAATTCATTTTGTTTCATTATATATGGAGAACACACAACAAATTAATTTAAAAAGTACTCATTTCCGCTTCGCACTGCGGGTTTATCAAAAGTTCTGCGAATCACGTAAAAGAAACCTCATTCAAATTGGATGAAACGTAGCTTAAGCCTCATCAGCAAATTATTCCCTGAGAGAAACGAAAAAAAAATATCCTACTCTACTTCGAAGAGCTAAACTGTCTTCTAATTTTATTTCTTCACAAGAACAATTTCCTGAAAAAAAGGCACGTTCACTCAATTTTCAAGGACTTTCCTAATGATTTTTCTCTCACAAAACCCATGAAAAATGCCAAGACCGTAAATAAGAGCACTCGGAAAAGGAAAAGAGAAGGATTTTTATTGTCGCAAGATTTCTTGCAGAAAAAGACACTCATTAATTTTGAATTACTTTTGAGTGGTTTTACGCACGTGAAATAAAAACTAACTTGAGCAATAACCTTAAATGTCAAGGTGACTGAAGAATACGAGTACTTTATATGGGGGCAAATTATTGCCTGAAATAATTTCCGATGGAAGGGTACCAGAAATGGAAAATTCTGATTGAAATGTTTCAATCGTGTGCAAATTTCGAAAATAAATAGCTGCGTACCTTTCGTGGCAGTTGAACCAACATTTTTAGGAAAAATAGCAGGGATTTCAAAATTTTCATAATTCTTCCTGAAACAAACATTTCCTTCTAAAAATTCTGCATTTCGAATTTTTGACTCAGTGTTCAGATAATTTAGCTTTAATTAAAATAGGGTAGAATTTGACAACCACATTTCATCCTTGTGAAATTGAAATTTGTTGGTGAATTACAGAACTTTAGAGAAATTATTCGCAGATGACTGAAGCTTTAATTTTTTTTTGCTCACGTCCAACAGTCAGGAGAATTATTCCGGCGATGAAAAGAATCCCCAGAATCGCTCCTCCTCCTGTAATCAACAATTAATGGAATTCATGACGAGTTCTTCAGATTACATCATTACAGGAACTACGATGAGACTAGGTAAAAGAAAAACACAGAAGATTGATAAAACCATAGGCTTCAGTTCAGAGATTACCTGGAGTTTTACAGGAGAAATCAGTTATAAATTACTTTCCAAAATTCACTGCATCGAGGAAATATGCGCTTGAGGAATGAAAATCAATTTTTTTTGGCATACGTTTCAAAAACATAAGGTTTAAAAAAATGTATTTTTCCCTGCACTTGAGTGAGGGACACATTTATATATAATAATTATGCAACTTGAATTACTACACTGCTTCTGTAAAATTTAAATCACGAAAATTTAATAAATAATTGAATGTTCAAATTACTCGATTACGAGTGAGATGTGCACCAGGAGTTTTTTCCTTGAATTTGTTCATAAAAATATATCTTTTGTAAGATATACTCATATAATTCTCTTGCGTGTTATAGTGACCAACATATATATTCAGTATTTTTTTTTAAAAGAACACCAAATTGAAGATGAAATCAATCGAAAAAGGGATTTGAAACCAATTGAATCGAACTGTGCTTGAAGCTGAATTCGGACTTTTATTTCCGTTACCATCTGAAATATTAAATTTTAAATATCAGTTTAAAGTTTTCTGTCACGTGACTTTTACCCGAGTATAATGTTAATGAAAAGTCTGAAAGCGTGTATATAAAATAGTTCCAAAGCCGATTTAATCTTTAAAAAATTTGCAAAAAATGTGTGCGTTGTATTTGGAAGTGAATACGATAATCGATACAATAACCTGTAAGTCCAACGGCAAGCATGATTCCTCCAGCCGCGACTAAAATCAGCGAAAAAATTATGCCAATCGTGGTGCACATTGTCCCTGTCAATAATCCCAGACCCTGCAAAAAAAATTCAAATATTTGCCTCATGTATTTAAACATCAAGAAAAATCAAATTCTGTAATAATTTTGAAGTCAAAGCCCGTGATTTTTCGGACAAATTCTCAGTCACTTTACTTCCTGTTATTTTTTGCTTTTTAAAGACTCAAAACATTAAACAAATATGAAGGTTTATATTTGGTAGTTTAAATTGCATCCTAAGAAGCAAAAATAAATTTGAAGTTCTCAGATATATTGTCAAATATTTAAAATAATTCTCTAACACATCATGGATGCATTATTTGTGTGAAATGTCATGATTGGTTTCATGAAGACCAGAATAAGACCAGAATAATTGTTGCTAATTGAAGTCAAAAGCAACCATATGCTACACAAAAGAATTTTCTGTGGCCTTTTGGCCATTTTTTTCTTGACCCAAGAAAGAAAAAAACAATAAAAACAGAAATTTCTTTTTTAAATAAAGTGAAAGACGTAATTGGGCAAATAAACCCCTGCCTCCAAGTTTAGCAGCCCTTCAACTCATTTAAGAAGCCAATTCAAGTCCCAGAATATCACCATATTCATTTTTTAACACATTTTTATTAACTTGCTTTCTTGTCCGTTTGTTTGTCCGGATATTTCAAAACGTGGTTTTTTAGATTAATTTTTTAATCTACTATAATTATTAAAGACTCAAAACATTAAACAAATATGAAGGTGTATATTTGGTAGTTGAAATTGCATCCTAAGAAGCAAAAATAAATTTAAAGTTCTCAGATATATTGTCAAATATTTAAAATAATTCTCTAACACATCATGGATGCATTATTTGTGTGAAATGTCATGATTGGTTTCATGAGGACCAGAATAAGAAGTCAATAATTGTTGCTAACTGAAGTCAAAAGCAACCATATGCTACACAAAAGAATTTTCTGTGGCCTTTCGGTCATTTTTTTCTTGACCAAAGAAAGAAAAAAACAATAAAAACAGAAATTTCTTTTTAAATAAAGTGAAAGACGTAATTGGGCAAATAAACCCCTGCCTCCAAGTTCAGCAGCCCTTCAACTCATTTAAGAAGCCAATTTAAGTCCCAGAATATCACCATATTCATTGTTTTCTAATTTTCCCTGCAAAAAGGCCTTTTCTAATTTAATTCACAAACCTCAATCAAGTCAAATTTTTCTTACAGGTCCCTTGAAATCCAACTTTGAGAGGTTCAACTAACTGTACTGTATAAGGCATTAATTAAAAATTAAAATACACCTTGCAAATCTCGCCGCCAAAATGCCGATGGCCCCTGGTCTTGGTGTCCTCGTCCACCCGCACAATCGTGGTACCATCATCATTGTGGCAGGCGCCATCGTCACCCGAGGAGTCCATGGACTCCATCACACTGTCCTGCTCGCAGGTGTGCTTCCCCGTCGCGAATGACAACCCGCAACCCGGGCACTGCTGGGACGCGTCCAACCCGAATAACCCCTTGTTGCTGATGGCGTCGTTTCCACCGGCTTCCGGTCGTCTCACCGGACACGGAAAGTCCGCAACCGGACACGCATATTTGTTTTCTATGCTGATTGGTAAACAGGCCAATGCGTTGAGTGCCACGGCTTCTTCCACGGCTTTTAGCAACTTTCTGGCCATTTGTTTCAATCATAAACGCTGAATATCCTGGAAATGAGGTAGTTTTCCCCTGACGGGGATGGAATTTTGGAAATCTGAATGAAGGTTAAAGGAGGGACGTACGAGCATTTTTTAATGACAGTGTGGGACACCAATCCTGATGTTAGGATAGAATTTGACTTCTGGACAACTTCAAGCTTAACAAAAATCTGCACAATTATCTGGACAGTTTCTCAAAATTTATATGCATTTTCCCTCCATTTTTGGAGATGTGGAATGAATATTTTAGTCATTATCCTCAAATTTATTGAACACGTTGAGCTACTGCTATACAGAGAGTATTAAAATTGAAGCTTAATGTAAACTTACTCCACTTTCTTTCTGAAACTGGCTCATTTTGTGTATCTTTTTTAAACAATTTTCCATAAACTATGTGCAGTGCAAATATGTGTTTTTCCTTTCAACTTGACTCCTTCTCATGCCAAATGAGCAGATTCTGTGTGATTTTTCCTCCAAAATTTTTATGCATTTTAAAGTGAAGAAAAACAAGTTTCTTGAATTTTTGGAGGAATATTCCTTTTTTTGCCCAACACGCAAATTGAAATTGAAATTTTCCCCTTTCAATAAGTGCCCCAACTGTATTTTTTTTTGCGATCAAGTGATGAATCAACCAAACTCATCTAATTTTTTAACTGGGTCTTTCTAATTTCTTCAATGGAATGCGTTTATTTGATCATAATCATAATGCATAATTTCAGAATGAAATCAAGTTTCTTGAAATAATAAAATTCTAAAAAAGGAGTTTCAGGCTTCCAGGATTTATTGCCAGGAAATCTGGCCTAATAGAAGGCAGCCAAGTTATTTTTGCCATGGAAGCAATACATAAATACTAATGCCAATCTCAAGGGTTGTGACCATAAATTTGCTTCCAAGCAGCACATATTCCTAGATTTTTAACATAATTTTTTTGAGCTTTCTGTTTGAAATTTAGAAGCAGACAATAATGAAATTTACAATTTGTCATCCAATTTATGTGTGTCCCAAAACAGACTAGGAATACCCTGTCCTAGTGCATGCTTTTCAACATGTCTCCATTTCCACCTAGCAAGTATGTTGTATACTATGTAAAGACTGTGTGTCATCATTGCTGTCTGGTCACTGGTCATTAACCTCTTTTTCCAGATGCCCTGGTTTCATTTATGTGTATTTGCAGTCATCAGCCTTTTGCAAAAAGCCCAAATTCATAAAGGCGCTTGCTCTTATGCAGTGTTAGCTCACTCATTCCTGGTCTACGTTCTGGCTGTGTTGTTTTGGCAGAGATACATTCACTCTCACATGCAAGGGTCTTGACAAAAGTTTGTGCAATCATGCAAAAGATGTCATACAATTGAGCTGAAAAAAAAATTATTCTTTAGGGAAAACATATTCTTTGGCCCAAAAAAAAATCAGTCCTGTTTGACTCTTTGTTTTAATGTTTTGAAAAATTCACCCCAGCAGAGTTTTGCTCTCCACTCAAAAGATAAGGCGCCCTTCCTGCAGATTTTTGTTGTTGTAGCCCAGCTTTCCCCTCAGAGTTCTTGAAATCAACATGGCATTCTTTCTAAGGGTTGCCTCCAGATCTTTCAAAGCAATTCCGCCATTTTTATTTCAAGAATCCTGAGGAGAAAGCTGGGCTACAATAAAAAAGATCTGCAGGAAGGGCACCTCATCGGTTGAATGGAGAGCAAAACTCTGCCGGAGTGAATTTTTCAAAACATTAAAACAAATTGTCAAACAGGACTGATTTTTTGGGCCACAGAATATGTTTTCCCTAAAGAATAACTGTTTTTCAGCTCAATTGTATGACATATTTTGCATGATTGCACAAACCTTTGTCAAGATCTTGTATGACAAGAAGACTCATTCATTTTGAAGAACCCAGCCATAAAAATTGAATTTTGTGTCATAGAGTTTGATACAGGAGTACAGTGAGACCCCTACATGCGGACGCCTCAACCTGCAGATGATTCGACCTAGGGACACTTATTTTAACATAAAAAATCACAAAAATGTCCCAACATGAGGACATTGACTCGACATAGGGACATTTCGTGATTAAATTGCAAATACATTTCAGGCAAAATTACAAGAAACAGATGTTTCCAACCCTAAAATTGATTTAAGAAAAGTTCTTGGGCATTTCTCTCACCAATTTTCAGATGGCATTATAGTCAACACCCGCATAACGGACCTCCTGACCAAGAGATTTTCGCTCAACAGACCGCCTCCGGAGGCAGTTTTCCCTCCTACCTAACAGACAAAATCCAACAAATGGACAAGGTGAGTATTTTGTACATGAAACACCAATCAAAAATTACATAATGTAAGTCTAAGGGAAAATTAGACTCAACTTGGGGACATTTTGACTTAGGGACACTCTTGATGCACCAATTACGTCCGCATCTCGGGGGTCTCACTGTAGTGTATTACAAAATCTGAGGAGATGTGAATAGGAGAACCTATTTTTATTGTCTACTCTCAAAATAGGATAAGCAATTAATTCTCTCAGTAACACAGAATGCATTTACATAAAACCAACTCCAAACAATGAGAACATTTATGAACCATTATGACTTGCTTCAAGATTATTGCTCCTCCTTAAAAGGGAGTCGAACAGCAGATCATAAACATTTTATTATGCATTTCAGTCAAGTAACTGGACCAAATTGAAGGACTTTCCAACTTGTATCTCCGTTTGATGGAGGAAATCAAGGCTTTTTCGTCTGTTTAAAAGAATGCGAAATTTAGGAAAAAATGGAGTAAAAAAGGTCGCCGTTTCAGTCGTAATTCTGGCTTGAACTTTGATGGTATCTTTTCCTCGCAATCTTTCTGCCATTTCTCGATTTTAAAAAGGCTGTTTGGCAAGTAGCAATTCGATAAGCAGACCATCAAGTTCCCTGGTCATTTCGCTTCGGGATTAACGACTGTGGGGTGCGTAAAAAATTGGAAACTGGTTTATCCTTGTTACGTTTCGTTGGAAGAAAATTCGAATAAGACCAGTGTCCTGCAGTACAGTAGTCGAATTTTACCAAGCCGGAGAAATAAATCCGAGCGTCCTTGCGAAAGTTGGCAAACTGGTTTCGCGATGACGTAGGTGACAAAAACTCGACCAGTTGTGACCCGAACAGAGTTGCCAGCGAAATCATTCTCACCAGATCTTCCGTCCGACTTCTTTTTCAATCTTTTTGAGCACGAGTTTACTTTTAGCCGCACTCATACGGAATTTACGGTAGGTATCTGGATAGTTATGCAAAAATCGAAATTGTAAATCGCATAAACGATTCCCTGAAAACATTTAAGTTGGATTTCGTGTGCCCCTATTTTTATCAGGACCGAATCACAACCCGATCTCCCTGGGAATCTATCTCACAAAATTTCCGTGGATCATTCAGGTTTACTCTTGTGATGATACACAATTAAAGTGAAGGATCTAGGACAAACAGAGAAACACAGTTTGAGACAGGGCCAATTTGAGACAAGGCAAATTCAAGAACTGCGAAATTGAGACAGATACTTTTGGAGACCATGACAATTCAAGACAGATATTTTTTGTAACTAGAATAATTTGAGATAGAAAGTTTTGGAGACAGAAGGGACAATTTGAGGCTGAAACTTTTTGAGACATGGATAAATTGAGAAAAATACATTTTGAGGCAGATACATTTTTATAAAAAATGACTTGACTGTGTTTCTCTGTATTATCTTATGTTTAAGGTGAGAAAATGAAAGAAAAATTGCACTGTTTGGTGAAAAGTCCATGATCCTAGGGTGTTTCTCCTTTTTGTCCATGATCACTGTCAAGTGAGTTTTCCTCATCAAGGAAAAACCAAATCTTTGAACCAACCTTTAAACATATTCCTCTTCTCATGAAGATTTCTCTTGTCTCAATTTGTCCCTGTCTCAAATTGTCCTTGCATGCTTTTGTTTAAGGTGTGAAAATGAACTAAAATTGCACTTTTTGGTGATAAGTCCATGATCCCAGGGTGTTTCTCCTTTTTGTCCATCATAACTGTCAAGTGAGTTTCCTTCATCGAGGAAAGACTCAAATCTTTGAACCAACCTATAAGCAGATTCTTCTCCTCATTAAGATTGCTTTTTACTGTCTCACTTTGTCCCTGTCTCAAATTGTCCTGGCATGCTTTTGTCCAAGGTGTGAAAATGAACAAAAATTGCACTTTTTGGTGAAAAGTCCATGATCCCAGGGTGTTTCTCCTTTTATTGTCCATCATAACTGTCAAGAGAGTTTTCTGCATCAAGGAAAGACTGACATCTTTGAACCAACCTATAAGCAGATTCTTCATTTCTTCTCCTCATGAAGATTGCCTTTATCTCAATTTTACCTGCCTTAATTTGTCCCTGTCTCAAATTGTCCTGGCATGCTTTTGTCCAAGGTGTGAAAATGAACAAAAATTGCACTTTTTGGGGAAAAATCCTCGATCCCAGGGTGTTTCTCCTTTTATTGTCCATCATAACTGTCAAGTGAGTTTCCTTCATCAAGGAAAGACTCAAATCTTTGAACCAACCTTTAAGCATATTCCTCTTCTCATTCAGATTGCTTTTTACTGTCTCAATTTTTCCCTGCCTCAATTTGTCCCTGTTTCAAATTGTCCTGGCATGCTTTTGTCTAAGGTGTGAACATGAACAAAAATTGCCCTTTTGGATGAAAAGTCCATGATCCCAGGGTGTTTCTCCTTTTTTGTCCATCATAACTGTCAAGTGAGTTTTCTTCATCAAGGAAAGACTCAAATCTTTGAAACAACCTATAAGCAGATTCCTCTCCTCATTAAGATTGCTTTTTATTGTCTCAATTTTTTCCTGCCTCAGTTTGTCCCTGTCTCAAATTGTCCCTGTCTCAAATTGGCCCTGTCTGCAATTTTCTGTCTCTCTTTTTTCCAGTCTCAAATTGTCTCAAGATTGCTTTTTATTGTCTCAATTTTTCTCTTCCTCAGGTTATTGTCCCTGTCTCAAATTGTCCCAGTTTCAAATTGGCCCTGTCTGAAATTTTCTGTCTCCCTTTTGTCCAGTTTTAAATTGTCCTTCTCAACTTGTCTGCATCCCAAAAATGAAGTGCATATTTAAAAGAATTCCCGCGAATTTTTCGAGAGACAAAACTTCTTTTTTTTTTTCCAGTCCGACTGGAAATGTCGACTGGCAACGCTGACAGCCCACCCCGCAGCATGCACCCGCGTCAGAGGCGCAACTTCTCCTCCTCCCTGAAACTCGGGAAAATTTCCTGCGGTTCCCGCTTCAGTTGGCGAGTTTCACTCTTGCGGAGTGGCACACCCTGCTATCGTAAGTTGGTTCCCCCCCTGTTCCTGTGGTGTCCTGAACCTCTCCTACAAGTGTTATGGTGTCTATATGCATGTGTGTGTCAGTGTTTGTGAGTGTGTGTGTTTGGTCGTTATGATAAACGTGGTCGTGCTTCTTGGCCCAGAAACGTGCCTTTCTCGTTTTTTTTTTTTTTTTTTACGGTAAAATTTTTTATTTTGGAATAGGGTTTCCGCGGAAATGTGTTCCAGACGAAAAATAAGTCCGAGCCACGATTTTCATTGGGTAAACTTTTAAATAAATCAAAGATGTCTGCTGACTTTTCCATAAACAAAGGGGATGACTCTTGTTCACAATAAATTGTCTTTGTTTTTTTATTTTATTTAAAATTGTTTTACAAGTTTTATTCCCTTGGAAAGTTTGGTAGATAGACTATGGGTTAAAAACATTTTGCGTGCTTTTTTTCTTAAGGCATTGCGTTTGATGTGTGCTACATTCTTAGTATACCACGGATTTATACCCTCGGGGTTTATATCTCGAATGGAGGAGGGGCAAAGTACTGGTTCGGGTTTTAATCATTTCCCATGTGACATAAATTTGCATTCATATTCAAAGATACAAGTACTGCCAAAACAGAGGTGCTCATACAGCGGTACCGTATTTCAATGTCCCAGATTTCTTGATTTATACTTCATCATATCTGATCAAATTGCGTTTTTTTTCGACCCTCGTCTTCTATCAGAAAAAAAATAAACTATGGCCTCTTGAAGAATTGAACAACCCGCTACAAATATTTTGGTATCGTGTTACCTTCCGAGAGTTTTTTTTTGCATTTTTTAAACTGAAGGCCCCACGATTTTAATGAGGCCAATATATTTGAGTATCTTGGATTTATCGGAAAAATCAAAGTTTTCCGTGCTTTTATTTTGTGAAAATAAAATGTGGCTGACACGCGTCAAAAATTGTAAGCTTTACATTCCCTTCTGAAGGAGAATTTTTTATTTATTTTTTGTTAACCACGAAAATATAAACTATCATAAAGAATTGTGAGGATTTCTTTGTTGAGTTATCAGCAGTCTGAACAATTCAAGGCAATTTCGTGATTTCTCCAGGTGCGTGATTTTTATTACCGAGTTATGACTCTCATTTCGACGGTCATGAGTCATGCCAAAAATTTGACAAACTTTATGAAATGAATTCGAGTCGAATTATCTGAATGGTGGCCTTCGTTTGTTTTCATTTTATGACCATGAACATCCGACCCAGTTCGGTGAATAAAAAGTTTGCAGCACAATTTATACCCTCGCCAAGATCTCAAAAAGTGATTTCAAGTGCTAGTTAAACCCAGAATTTTAATCGCACGCAGCAATTTTTATTTTATGAATTCCTTGAAAAAAGCTTTCAAGTGTTCGAGTTATTCCTTTCTTTTCGTGTCCTTTTTCGTGGGCCACGTTTCGTCCCTATACACCGAATTTTTTTTTACTCCCGGGAATGAAAGACTAAAAGCTTCCTGATTTGTCGTTTTTCCACTTCCGTATTTTTGTCATGTTTGGACATAGATAAACAAAATCTCAGGAATGAGTCTTCACATCCGTTTATTTTTATATCTTGGCAAAAACTGTGAATTGTCCTCAGATTCATAGGCAGTTTTTAGAATGAAGTTGAGATTTAAAAGGCTTTATTTTTGCTGGTGATTATTGCAAGCAATAATTTTTTTAAAGGCGTTACGCAGAATTCCTATTGAATCTTCGTAGAATTTGGCGCTGCTATTCAAGCACATTTAAAATTGAATTCAAATTACCAGCTCCCTTGAAAAAAATGTAATGAACCTGTCTAGTGTAAACATTAATTGCTGAATTTATTTTGCGAAATACCGATCTTTTTCCCCATCGCTTTTCGAGAATTCCGCTTTCAATGTTGGTCTGTATCTCCTTCCACGAAAGGTCTTCGGGAAAATGTGCGGTGTAGTATTTTGCAAACAATGCCAAGATGAAAAGAAAAAAACTTCTTCCTTGCGATAATCGAAGCGGAATCACATGAACCAAGTTTGTGGTCACTGTTCCGTGACTTGATTGAAAGAAAGAAGAAAATCCTGTGGGTGTCGCCGAATTCTTTCGAGAAATGTTTTCTTTTTTGTTTAATTATCCTATCATCCTACTGGGTTTTATTATTTATTGTACGAAAAGGAATACGAAAAAAATAGCAGGAATTCTTGAGTGATTCTCTTCAGCCATCAGAGAAGTGTAAACTTCGATCCACGTGATTAATGTTCGCAGCTGCGCGTCAGTTGAAAATAAATCAATGGCGCAGGTTTTCAATTTGAAGTTTGCTCATTTTATTTTGAGAAGGCTTGATCGATTTTTCGAGCGCTGATGCACAAGTGTGCTATTTTTTCAGGATGACTGGATTTTTATTGATCAAAGAAGGTAATCTGTGGAGGACGTTTAGCGCCAGTAAAACTGATGGCTTTTTTCCTAGAGCAAAACATCATGCGTTTCTTGTTTTCTTTTTCGAAATGATTTTTTCGATTCACTGTCTTTTTATTTATTTACGAGCACCTTTTCCCATGATGAAGTGGAACTTGATCAGGGTTAAAAGAATTTCAGCTAGCCTTAGATTTGCACACAGTACGTTTCTTTTGGCAGTAATTATTAAAAAAAATTTTTTTTTTGAAGAACACGAAGCTTGCAGAGCTAAAGAAATTTCGGTCAAATCGCTTTTCAATTCAATGTTAATTTTTTTATTTTGTTAAGGGGCTTATTTCAGACTTGATTGGAATCGAATTTCTGGACTTGGAAGACTTTTACTCAACATCAGCTTTTGAATGAATTTCTAAAATTTTGCTCTTATCGCTTCTTCCAGATATTTTGAAATCGTCCGGAAGTCTCAGGGTTCCAACGTTTCGAGTGCCATGAAAAATCCGAGAGAAATTAATGTAAACATTATCGTCTTCAGTTTAGGAGCAGTATTTTTATATAGAGCCCGTTTTTTTCGTTATGTGAAAGCGATTTCTGATTTTTTCTTTCAAAAAAATATTTGATTTGAGATCAGTGTATGAACATCCGTGTATTCCAGTATTTCATTCAACGTTTGCATCCCAAGAAAGTGATGAATTTATCTAGGAAAATCTCCATTCGTGGAAGTTTGGGAGGATTTTTTTTGTTTCCAGTTTTACTTTGACGTTTCTTCGCAAATACATAAAAAAAAATTCCTGTCTGATTGCTCCAACTCTGTTTTTTTTTTCGGAGATTTATTTTTTCCTATTGAAAAAGTTATACAGTAGTTGAGTCCAATACGTGGCTTGAAAGGGAAAATTAGATGTTAAATTTCTTCGTGCGAAAAGTAAACTATTTTTTAATTGAACAAAAGTATTGAATTGAAAATACTGCGGGAACAAACTTATTCAATTTCAATACGAAACTTTCTTTTGGAGAATAAATATTGCAGAGTCAACAACTGCCTCCAAAGAGAAGATTAGAAATTCATCAGGAAAAATCTCAAGTCGTGGATGCTTAGGACGACTTGAACACATTCATTTTTGTTTACAAATTTTCTTTGACGATATTTTGAGTTTTAGAATTTATCATGTCCGTATTCTTCCATTTAAAACATCTGAGATTTGTTTTGAACTCTGTGACAAAATTCAGAGTTGATTCGCGAAGATGATTTGAAGAGGGACTTGTGTAAATTTCCGAGTGCTACAAAAAAAACAAGACTGGATAGGAATTATTGCGTGAACATGCTTGGATGATGGAGATGAAACCAAATTTTTGTTTTATCATGATAATAAATTTGCCAGAGTCAGCAAGGGATAGTCCAGTCAACGTATGCGATCCAGATCCAGGAAAAGGCTGGGAAAAATCTCCATTCCTGGAAGGGTCTGGCCGATGAGTTTTACATCTTTTTCTTCTGACCCTTCTCTCAAAATCGTCTTTGAAAAACAAATATTTAATTCGTTCTGTGTCCGAGACTCGGAATTCAATTCTGCGCTTTTCCCACGCGGTTCAGTGGTCAGACCCCCTCGCGTTAGCCAAGATTATCTCGTGTGTGATCGCGAGGAAAAATCCATTCAAAAAGTTTGGATTAGTCGCCGACGAACAGAGGGGCCTTCAAACGGTGAGTACTTTCATGCTTGCATGATCCACGACCAAGGAATATATATATATATACAGTATTTGATCTGCTGTCTGGCGAGAAGAAAAAAATTGGAGAAGAAGACGAATAATTTCATGTTTTCATTTCCCCCCTTCCCCCCAATTTTTTTTCTTTTGTGACAGTGAACGAGGAACTTTTTTCGTGGGGATCGATTTTCGATCGTGTTTGCGCGAAATTCGCCGCGAAGAGAAATACGGAAGGGAATTGGATCTGTTCGTGATGGGATTTTGTCTCTCTCTTTTTTTGTGTGTTGCGAAATTACGCTTTTTTTTCAAAAACCTTGGGATGTTATACGAGAAACAAAACGGAGAAAGGACAAAATACTCCTCTTCAACTTGTGCTTCGCCAAATATTCTTTCATCTTCTGAACACGCGGGTTAATCGAAAGTCAAACATTTGCATCAAGTCCTTGGGACATCAGTTTTTTTTTTTTGTGTGCAATAATATGAAGATGAGCATATTTAGTTCCAGAATTTCATGCAGGGGATTCGTAAGTTCTTGAATTTTCTTTGCATTTTCAAAAATTCCCTGAAATTGAGAAACGACAATAAATAAACGTTACAACACTGGAGCATGTTTCAAAAGAGAAAGTCTCCAAGGGGAAAATTCCCTTTAGACTGGTTTTGAAGATGGAATGCAAAAAAATTGAGGGACCTGATTTCCTTAAAATTCAAAGGAAAATGTAGTAAAATTGTACATTCTCCTCCCGACATACATTTGGAATTAAAAAGTCGAAGCAATAAGTCGCACACAATCCTCAACAAAAGTCTGATCACAAAAATAATTCCAAGTAAAGCATTTTTTTGTGACAGAAAAAGCTGAAGAATTCAATATTTCCTGGAACTTGAAATTACACCAGAACATATTTTAAAAATAATTACAAAATTTCATGGAAAAATCTTTTTTTTTTCGTGTGAACGTTCAACAATTTGGGATAGATTAAAAACTTCAGCTTCTAAATTTGTGATTCTGAAAAACGCCGAGAAACAAAAATTACCAGGAAAAATTATCTTTTTTTAATAATTGCGTAGCTACACTTTATAAATACGTTGAAAGATGGACGATAACAGAATAGTTAATTCCTTTTTCCTAAAACTGAAGAAAGAAACTTGCATGAATCACGGCACAACGTGATACTGTACAACTCATCTTGACACTGAAAAAAAAAAATACTGATATGATCCCATTATTTCTCCCGCCAGAATTGATCTGCACTTTACAATTTCTAGAACTTCCTTCAAAAAGCCTCTGCCCGTGAGTGTCAGTCTTCATTCAAAGTCAGAGTTGCGTAACGCAAGATATAAATTGAATCCTCGGCTTTATTCCGAGAAAACGCTGAAAATTCCTTTTCCTTGTTTAATGTACTATATAGCATTTTCGCAATCGTTGGAGGAATTTAAACAAGGTAGTAAATCTTGAAAGAAAGTTACTAGAGCTGTGTATCAGGTTTTCTTGGGAAATGTTTCAACATTTTTCTTCGAGAATGGAAAAGACGAGTGATATGATTTTTCTCGTCCCAGAATTAATCCGTCCTGTCCGATTCTATCATGCTATAATTTATTTTTCTTAGCACATGAAAGAAAAAATTATTTCAGCTTACATTTTTGCTTTTTAGGCTAAAGGGAACTGACAGACGCCAAAATGGATTATTTTTTTCATTGAGGACGCGCGGAAAAAGGACAGGAAAGGAAGATTACTTTTTTTTTCAACCTGAAAGAAAAGATGCTGAAAAATCTTGCAGAAAATCATGATATGAAGATGATGAACAAACTTTATTTTCTGCTTTTCAGCATTCACACAGTCCAAACACATTCCATCACATCAGAAAAAAAAAGAGGAATAAGCCTTTTTTGGGCATTAAAGAAAAGGCAAACACACCAAAAAATGTACAAATGCACAACTGATGTAGATACGCACGCTTTGTTCCCCTCACAAGATCATAAAAAGAAAATATCAAGAAAAATAATGACATCATAATGCAATAAGTGAACACAAATTAATAAAGCACATGGTGATCAGTGTGCTCCCAGAAAATTTTTACTTGATTAAATAAATTGGAGAGCATCTTTGTGAATAAATTGTACAAGGCTAAGAGTTTATCTTGGTCCTCTTACATTTTGGCAAGAGACTTTTGATCAAATTTTAGTAGTCCCAAATCTTTTTGAAGCTCGTTTCTGTAACTGTAGAATTCTAGACATCACATCTTTGTGGAGAAATTGTACAAGGCTAAGAGTTTATCTTGGTCCTCTAAAATTTTGACAAGACACTTTTGATTAAATTTTAGTAGTCCCAAATCTTTTTGAAGCTCGTTTCTGTAACTGTGGAATGCTGGAAATCCTGATATACTCGTATGAATATAATGAAAGGAATAGTTTCGCACAGCTGAATGTATACAAATATTCAAGATGCGCGGAACTAGGACAATTCCTGTTTTTCTAGCCGCCATTCCGGATGTATTAAATTCACAGGCACCAAAAATCTTATTTGACATACTTTGGAAGAGAAGTAATTTACCTTTAATTTACTGCATTTTAACACGTTTTTATTAACTCGCTTTCTTGTCCATTTGTTTGTCCGGATCAAATTCTGCAACTCAAAAACGTGGTTTTTTAGATTAATTTTTTAATCTACTAAATTATTTCCATGTGATCTACGTCTAACTATTCATGAGGTTCAGTTTACGAATTTCTGAATTTTTTTCTGGTCCACTGGGTTGTTTTTCAGTGTTCTGGGATTTTCCAGAAAAAAAGAACCTATTTTCCCGTTGATCTAGAAGAGCTAAGAAGGAATTTTCTAGTGTTGCACAAGGGCTTGAAAGAGATATTCAAATGCGGGTAGCCGAAAGTGTCGTAAAACGACTCCTTGTTTGGGATTAAAATGACAACAACACAGAGAAAGAAAAAAATAAGTGTTGTGAAGCGGGAATGTGTATAGCATCGTTTCTTCAACACTGAAGTGGATTGCGTCTAGTGCAAAGTATTTTTTTTTTCTTTTTTTTTTTTTTTTTGTCCCAGAAAAGAAACAAGCCAAAGGGAGCATTTGTGGTTTTATCGCCCTCGGGGTGCAAACAGGATCCCTTGTCAAATAAGTCGCCCAGGATTTATCCCCCGCCAGTTCTAGGGTTTATTCGAATTTTATTCAGCGGAAATCCTCTTTCACCCTCTTTTATTCTTCCCGAGAGGATCCTTTTCTCTCCTTATTTTTTTCATTCCGATTTCAGCATTTTGCAAGGATAATGTAGTCTAGTCGAAAGTTTTTGGTCTTTCTGCTGAACTTAGGCGCAAAAAAAATCATTGCGTGGAAAAGGACAGATGGAGGATTTGCACGAGCCTAAAACGAATATATCAAGATGAATTCCACAAGTTTGAGCTATTTATAGCATTTAAAAATCTCGAAGGAGTTCGGATGATTGAGGCGAGAAATACGTTAAATTACTTTTTTGAATCAATAAGTACCTCTTCCTCGTATAGAAGTTAAGTATCGGAGAAAATAATTTATTCTGCTTTAAACGAAATCTTGGGAAATGTTGTAAAGAAAACTGTAAGTAGAGATTTCTAGCTTTTATTGTTGTTGAGATTCTGTGATGATTTGAGAATACAATGAAATTCTGTGAACGCAATCTTGAAAAAGTTTGACGAAGAAAAATCTAGCTAGAGATTTCCAGCTTTCATCAAAGCTATTCAATTGTTGTTGAGATTCTGGGATAATTGGAGAATAAAACAAAATTCTGTAAGAATTATTGAGTTCAACTGAAATGTAAATTCAAAGGTTTATTTAGAGTTCCACAGAAATTACCTTTTTTTAGGTAAATAATACGTATTTTCTGGATAAATTGGAACCTTTTAAAGGAAATCTCATTTTCTGCTGTGCAACGAATAAATTAAATAAATAATATGCGATCTTTCAAAAATCTATGACACGTGAAGTGGAGTTGGATTCCAATTTTTGAAAAAGGATGATGACTAATAGTGAAATCTATTGAAAATGGATATTTTCAAAAATTTAAAAGATCGTCTTCGATTTTTCATGCAATAAGTTAAAAATAAAGCTTTTTTTTTACAGTGAAAAGCCTCTTGAGGAAGCCGTGATTTTCACGTTGATGTTGATGAGGCGAAGGAAACTTTCTTCTAACTTGCAATGGTGCAAAATTCTTCTTGTTTCAGTCTTCTCAAATGTATCTTATTTAAAAAAAAAAAAAAAAACTCCCGAGAGAAAGGAGTGAATGCTTGAAGCAGGCTTTCGAACAAAGTTGTGGATTGTACTTGTCACTTTTTTTTTGCTTGCCATTTCTTAAGCTTCACCTCTGAAGAAAAAGTTCACGGGAGTTGATGAGAGAACACACCTGAAATTGCGTCTTATTTACTTTGAAAACTCCGTTCTCTACTATTTATTCAGGCATTTTCCTTAGATTTCTTGGGGAGTAGAAAAAAAGAAAGGAAAGAGGGAGAAGCGAAAAACTTGGAATGAGTAGGAAAATGTGCGCGAAGTCGGAGCAGCCCCGGGAAAAAGTGACATTTTTTTGCGTGCCATTTATTTCCCTTATTCTTTTTTTTTTTTCACTGTTGCCGTGTCATTTGCTCCCTGTGTTTCTGCTCCCGTCACGCTTCGTTTCCGTCTTTCGCCCCGAGGAATCCTCAACCAAAAAAGAAAAGGGGTGAAACCTTCCGAAATGTGGTGTTTTTTTTTTCTTTCTTGGGAAAGGGGTTTTCTTGAAGTTTTGCTCAAATGATGCATTAGAATTCAACGTGATGAGACGCCTTCTGCTGGGCTCATAATTGTTATCTCTTTAAGGAAGAAATGCAAAAATATTTTGAACCTCTTCCTTTCATGAACCCTTTGTACAAATTTTATCTGGAAAAACTTTCCAGAAGAGAAAAGTATGTACTCACAGAGTAAAGTGTAGTTCTTAAAAAAAGTTGCGTTTACTGATGTTTGTGAGTGCATGCCAGAAGACAGAATTCACAAGGAAGTGTACACAATCTTTTGGCACGCCGATCCACATCAGTGTGTCCTTTCAGAAAAATAATCCCCAAAGTTTTGAACTTTGGGAATGGTCAATGAATTGTGTCAAAAGCATGACACAAGAGTCAACTCAGCAATAATTCCTCACACCCTTATATGAAGGGGATCTAGGGTATTTTCAAGAATTCTTGAAGTTTTGCTCAAATGATGCACTAGAATTCAACGTGATGAGACGCCTTCTTCTGGGCTCATAATTGTTCTCTCTTTGAGGAAGAAATGCAAAAATATTTTGAATGTCTTCCTTTCATGGACCCTTTGTACAAATTTTATCTAGAAAAATGTTCCAGAAGAGAAAATTACATACTCACAGAGTAAAGTGTAGTTCTTACAAAAAGTTGTGTTTACAGATGTTTGTGATTGTATGCCAGAAGACAGAATTCACAAGGAAGTGTACACAATCTTTTTGCACGCCGATCCACATCAGCGTGTCCTTTCAGAAATATAATCCCCAAAGTTTGAACTTTGGGAATGGTCAATGAATTGTTTCAAAAGCATGACACAAGAGTTGACTCAGCAATAATTCCTCACACTCTTATATCAAGGGGATCTACGGTATTTTCAAAAATTCTTGAAGTTTTGCTCAAATGATGCACTAGAATTCAACATGATGAGACGCCTTCTTCTGGGCTCATAATTGTTCTCTCTTTAAGGAAGAAATGCAAAAGTATTTTGAACGTCTTCCTTTCATGAACCCTTTGCACAAATTTCATCTAGAAAAACGTTCCAGAAGAGAAAAGTATGTACTCACAGAGTAAACTGTAGTTCTTAGAAAAAGTGGTTTTTACAGACATTTGTGAGTGTATGCCAGAAAACAGAATTCTCAAGGAGTAGAATGAAGTGTACACAATCTTTTGGCACGCCAATCCAAATTGGCGTGTCCTTTCATAAATATAATCCCCAAAGTTTTGAACTTTGGGAATGGTCAATAAATTGTGTCAAAAGCATGACCAGCAATAATTCCTCACACCCTTATATGAAGGAGATTTAGGGTATTTTCAAAAATTCTTGTGCTTGAGAGCACAGGAGAAGAAGAAAAGGACTGATCATTCCAGACTAAATCAAGGAAAATTGTTTTTTTTTCTCGTTGTGCAGAAAATTTCGCGGAGGTTCTTTTGGCGGATTGATTTGATTCCTTTTTGCCACTCCCCTCGTGTTTCTTGGTGTTGAAATTTTCTGAAATGATGCATTAATTCAACGTGATGTGAGAAACGCCTTCTGTTGGGCGCATTTATTGTTTTCTCATTTTCCGATATAATTTAAAAAATACCTTTAACAGCATCTCTGGGATGTTTTTTTTAATGAAACCTTATGCGATGAAACGAGGATTATTTTCACATTTTTGGAAAAGCACGGAAAAAAGGACTGATTGGCCCAGCCTACGTTGAGGAAAATTTAGATTTATTTTCAATTTGTGCAGAAAATTCCGTGAAGGTTCTTTTGGCTGATGGATTTATTTCATTTTTTGCCACTTCCCTCGTGTTTCTTGGCGTTGGAAGTTGCTCAAATGATGCATTAATTCAAAGTGATAAGACAAAGGGCTTCTTTTGGGCGCATTTATTGTTTTCTCATTTTCCAAAATAGGTTTTAAAATACCTCGAACATCATCTTCGAAATGTTTATTTCATGAACCAATATTCAATAAAACAAGGATTATTTTCATTTTTTTTAACACAGAAAAAAGGATTGATCAGCCCAGCCTACGTTGAGGAAACTTGAGTTTTTTTTCAATTTGTGCAAAAAATTACGTGAAGGTTTTTTTGACTGATTGATTTATTTCATTTTTTGCCACTTCCCTCGTGTTTCTTGGTGTGAAATTTACTGAAATGAATAATCAATTCAACGGGATGAGATAAACGCCTTATGTTGGGAGCATTTATTGTTCTCCAAAATAAGTTTAAAAATACTGTACCTCGAACATCATCTCCGAGATGTTTCTTTAATGAACCCTTATGGAATGAAACCTGGATTAGTTTCAATTTTTTGAAAAGCACAGAAAAAAATGACTGATTAGCCCAGCCTACGTTGAGGATTTTTTTTTCAATTTGTGCAGAAAATTCCGTGGAGGTTCTTTTGGCTGATGGATATTTTTCAATATTCTCCCATTTCCTTCGTGTTTCTTGGTGCTAAAATTCGGAAAATCCCCTTTTCTTTTTAAATTTATTCCAATACTCTAAAAATAAAAGAAATGAAATTATACAAGGTGGGGGAGGAAAACACGACGGCCCATGCAGAACTTCTACATCCCGCGTATCAAGTTTCCAGGGCTCAATTTGCATGAGCCTCGCATTCAGTCCCACGCCGTTTCTTCCTGTGCAAAAAAAAAGAGAAAGAATAGAAAAATGCAAACCCAACCGTGATTACGTTTCACACCCGGTGTTCGTTTTCAAATTTGGCGCGTGAAGACATTCTTCCCAAATGCGCGGTTTTTTTTTTTTCATTTGGCCAAATTTCCGCGGTCGTTGTCAGGCGTCTCAGCAGAGACCTCAGTGAAATTTGCGGGATATACGAAGGCCAAGAAAAAGAAAAAAATATAAAATGGCGAGTTCATCAAACCGGACCGAATCGGAAAGCAAACTTTGCCGCAATTAAATTGAGTCCTGGCGATGATAAGTAAAGAAACTGCCTTTTGAGAATTCCTCCTCCGTAAATTTTCAACGCAGCGTTTTGTTCTCAAAATATTATTTTTTTTATTGCCGGAGAAAAATTGGAATTGTGTGGTTTTTGAAAGTTCTACTTGGAATCGGAAAGTTTTTCTTTATATTTTTTCTCCCTAGACCGTCCAGCTTCAAATTTAGCATCTTCCAAAAAAAATCACTGATAATTTCGAGATTTTATCCCCCGATAATTAACTCAATGGCAAGAAATTAAATGATAAAACACTCGCTTCTTCTTAAATTTAAAATTTAAGCTGCTTGAAATTGACAAGCATTTGCTCAAATATTCTCAAATTTGAAAGTTATTGTACTAAGCTTATTCCCATTATTTCCTGCCATTAAATAGCTTCAACGTCATACACAAGTAAATTTGAATACGAAGTGTTGTCTGGTTTGTTTTAGCTACATTTTCTCGTGAAAAGAGGCTTTTATTATTTCGTAAGTTTCCCACATGTCGAGATTTGCAGCCAAATATTTCGTCGTTAGAGAAATTGTAAAAATCATGAAATAAAAAAAGTTTGGCTCCTGAAATCACTTCATAAGCTTCAAATAAGTCCTGTTTAGTATTATTAAGAAAAAATTTTCCCTTCTCTTTGAAAATGTACATGGATTCAAAAAATCAGATCGAGTCTCATTTTCTGAGAAAAAAACCAACGCACAAAAAATATTCACAACTGAATATCCTGCGATCTCCAAGAACCTGAACAGAAAAAAACATGTCCTTTAGACCTTTTTCTAATCTTTTTCCTTAGCCATGAATAAAACATTCCCCCTGTTATGAAAAATAATTATTCAACCTCGATGTCTTATCTGATTTGTTTCTAAAAATTCGTTTCCAAACTAAGCGATCCACAACTGTAAAAAATCAACTTTTTCAGGCCACATAATTATTTTTCTTTTAAAACAGTGAAGACATGACTAATCTGTGTGATTATAAATTATCTTTGACCGCATTATCTTGGACTGTATGCAATTAAACTTGCATTTTCAAGAAAACCCGCAATTTTTGCCTAAAGTGGTCGTAGCGAAATATTTTCGTCGTCACTCAAAAAGTGTTTAGCTAAAAAAAAAAGAATTAATCTACCTTTTCAGATAGGAATCTCTCCCATTTTTGTGAAACAATGGTTTGCCGTCGATTCATGCATGAATCATTCAGGAACCTGGGGATTTATTCATGAACCAGGGTTTTCACGGACGCACTGCTACTTTAGTGCGTCAGCCGATTATACCCGGAAAAAATATTTAAAAAATGGAAATGATAAATCACGTGCAATTCACTTGACTTCACGAGGAAGTAAACTCCAATGCAAACTTTAAAAACGACCTTGCAACCAACGGCAGACGCGCAACCCAAGCGTTCCTTTTTCCGCTGATTTAAGTTAGTAAAATAAATCTGTTTTTTTTTCAATAAAAAAAAGAACCTGCAGAACCCTCACCCTCGAGGAGAAGGGTGTCACGCAAATTGGTAACCCTGTGTGTCGAATCCCGACTGGGCGTGACAAATGATGGTCGTGACGCGCTTTCGTCTCCCTTGTGTTTTATATTTGTGTGTTGATCAATTCTGAATGACCAAATCAGCGCTGTCTAACTCATCTCTGGGGAGGACACTTGGCACTGGGACAAATCAGCGCATGAACAACTTGATCTCTTGATGTAATATTGCTGCAAATATCGAAACCATACTTTTTACTAGCCCTAAACTAAAAAAAAAGGCTAAAAGAAAACATTTAGCCTACGATCTTATGAATGCGTCAAGTTAGGCTCAAATGAATTTTGTTTTTATGCGTTTTTTTGCTATTCCATTTTTTTGAACTGCTATTGTTAAAAAAAACTCTGAAAATGTTGGAAAATTGTGCACAAAAATGTATCACGCGCATCCAATTGTTTTTTCTCTTTCTATTTTTGAAGTATGCATTTTGTAAGCAACAAATCATCATGTAAAACATGTAAGACCCTCATGCAATGATCAAATGAGTCTATGTGACTGCAAGAATACCCTTTGGTTAAAATTTAGACAATGATTGATCAAATCCAGATTTATGAAGGGCATTATTTAGCTGTCTCCATTAAAAAAAATCAGTTTTGCAGCCAAGATTCAGGATGATTTTTCATTTTTCCCTAGCTCTGAGCTATCCATCTATTTCCATGAATTTATTTTTCCATTTTGAAATCTTTTTGTTACACTGAGTTGTTACACATACAGGTGGTACCTTGCAATTTGACCCTAATCCATTGCCAATCTAGGGTCAAAGCGCAAAGCAGTGAAATTGAAAGACACTCTGTGAAATTCAAAACTATCAATGCAGAAATGCAAAAAAAAGGCTAAAGCAGCTCAAATTGCAGGGCAAGGGTTGAATTGCAATTCAACCTCCCTGCAAATTTGACCATTAAATTTTGGGACAGTTGAATTGTGGATTCAGTTGAATAATAATGAGGATAATTTGAGTAACGCACAGTTGAACTGAATCTGAGTCTAATCATCAGAAAAGGAGCAGCTTATATTAACAATTACATTTAACCTTCATAAGGTTTTACTATGCAATCAGAACAGCAGAAGAAGTCAGGATGTTGTGATTTTCAGGAGGGGGAAACACTTCTGAGAATCAAGTACACTAGAGTATTTTACTATACATGGTGTGCATGCCCAACAGAGGTCAAATTGCAAGGTACCACCTGTACCAATTTTTCTCCATTTATGAGTGACTGACCTGTCACCAGCCATATGCTGATCCCAATTCTACATAGTCCCAAGCACAAAGTTGTGACTACTATAGTACTGTAGAAGCTATTTCAATTTATAATCTTCCTGAAGCATGAAAATTTCCAAAAGATTGGATTTTTGCAACTCTGAGTTGGTCTCAATAGCACAATTAATGTCACCTGCAGAGCTGAGGTTTCACCTGACCCTCAAATACTGTACCATCCAATGACTCCTCTTTCAATGGTCCCTCAGGATCCCATATATGTGATGAATTTTCCCTTGCTAAATAAACACAAATGGTGAATTACCTCTGCCACTGAATTCACCCCCCCCCCCCCCACCAGCGCTGAATTGCCACTAGCGCTGAATTGCCACTGGCGCTGAATTGCCACTGGCGCTGAATGGTCCCCAGTGATAATTTGAAGCAATGCCCCAGATTAATGCATAGCTGTTGACATCTCTCACCCTGCTCTTGTGGAATATAGAGAGAGCTAGGAAAAGACAGTTAGAGCGGACAGAATAAGGAAAATGGAATTTAAAAAAATATGAAAAAAAACAGAACCCCTACTCCTGCATGGTCATTCCCACGGCGCCGGAAACAACATAGAGCCAGTTGGTTCCCGACACACCAGACCCGCCAGCGAGGAAACCACGGAAATTCAGTGCATGCGGAAACGAGGTACTGTCTCGCACAGGGTGACACTCAGCATGCTGGCAGTGTGAAGGGAATCTCTCTTTTTCTCCCCCCCCCCCCCCACAACGCCGGGTTCTTCGCATGACTGGGGACGCATGACGGAACAACACAAGCACCTTGTGTATATATGCAAGTTCCCCAGCAATAATCCGTTATTTTTTCTTTTAAATACCGGGATACCCCCAAAATACGCATGATGCAACTTTGGGGCATGTATAGAACTGGGGAAAATCTGCCCCCAACATCTGGACAATGACACAATGTCCAACATATCTAGAAAAATTTCAGAGCAGGAAACAGAGCACAAATGGATTACATGTCTTTGAGTGGATTTGGGTTGGGTGGGGAGGGGGGTTTCTATGTGGAAATCTTGATTGAACCTTGTGAATGCTGAAAAGCGGCAAATAAAGTATTCTGTTCATTCATTCATTCTAGAAAAATTGCTTTATTATTTTGATATCTTTTGAACAAATTTAGCTATTTACATTCACAAATATTGAACGTACTGTACATTAAAAAAACCTTAATTCATAATCAGAAAAAGCTGATTTTCTGCTTCTTTATTTAAAGGTTTTTTTCCCCATCATGTGTGAACTGTATAGCAAGAATTATTCTCATTCTTTGCTTCTTGTGAGCTCCTTCTGATGGCAAAATATCAATTATGTGTGGTTTTATCCTGTTAACTTTTTTCTGTAGCTTGGAGTCAAGGAAAAAGTTCTATTCAATTTTTTCATTGATTGTTTTCCTAATTTTGTTTGAACAGGGCAACCAATTTAAGTATTTTCCTATTGGTGTCTAGGAGCTATGAAATGTGTCCATTCAAAGATCAAACCCTTTCAATTTTTAAATCCGATTTTCATTATTTGATGTTCAACAAGAGAAGGATGATTTTGTTCATGTAACATAGGGGATTTAAACATTCTCCTGATAGAATTCAAGTCTTCTTGGACACTTATTTTCGAACTTCTTTGTTTTCGAATTTTCGAACTGTCAAGTTTCATCCTTTTCTGACAGTGATTAATTTTTTTCAAAAATCCAGTTCTCTGTATACTGAGTCCAAAGATAGTTTTTATTTCACTGCATATACCAAAATTGTGGCAAAAATGCATTTGATCTATTGTTCTCAATCCCTCAGGGTTCGCATCTCGTTGGTTTTCCTCAAGAATTATTAGAGGGCGGGGTCACGTTGAAAAAAATTCCGCGGAAAAGCGTTTTCTTCGCTTGTCCCCCGTCAGG
>CAJPEX010000682.1:0-86418 GCA_905338405.1 Notodromas monacha
ACAAGAATCTAACAATTCATGGACTGCAGAAATATAGATCAATGAAGCGACAGTTCAGTTTCGGATTCCAAATTTTGAGCAAATTTTTCGATTATAGTGAATTTTCCGATTCTCGTGTGTTGAACAGCGTGAACTGCGTCAAAGTCATGATCAGGTATTCATGACGGATTCCACACGCCTATACCTTATTGACTAATCTGAATGATTAAATCGATTCAAAGACGAAAAAATTTACCTCTTTCCTCGAAATGACAACACATTTTCCGCTGTCGGGATTTTATTGTGAGAAATTTCTGCGGAAGCGAAGAAGTCTGTCAGCAGTTTTTCTCCGCACTTCACTCGGCTGCTTTATACTAGACCGAAATGAAGATTGTAACTTACGTGTCCTGTCCGTGAAGACTTGAATGAGAAAGTGAGCATTTGTTCACTTGAATTCGGTTCGTTATAATATTTATTGAAGGTATATTATACTTTCCTTCTGATCCGCAATTAAGACTAATCCTTCTCGCGGAAGAAAAGTGCGTCTTGCCTACGAGTATACACGCGATGAGTAACTAATTAATCACTGCTTCATGGGTATTATTTCAGCACTGAACGAATCATGCAGATGAAAACACGATGTAAAGAGAATGACTTCCAATCATGAATCTCGATCAGTTGCAACAAGTCGACGACGGGGGCCCCCGACCACTCACTCAAGAAGGTTGTGAATCGTCAACATTTACACCCAATTTGAGTAAGGCATCGAGGAGGCCCCTCTGATCGGAATTCCAGCTGCAGTAGGAACCCACCTCGAAGCAGGCAACCCGTCACCACTGGCACTCGGTCCCGAATTCCTCCGGGTGTCGCGTTAAGACCCTTTTATACGCGCATCTTCCCTTGTGCTTGTGCATACGTGATGCCGGTTGCAACCCGAGGGAGGGAGCTGGAGGGAGTCAGGGAAAAGCGCAACCCGACACCCAACAATAACCAGAACAGAACAGAACAACAACGCCCCGTATATTGCAACCCCCCCCCCCCCTATGTATAAATGAAGGCAACGAACGAAGCAAGGAACGACAGAAGGAAAGAACCGCAATCCCATCTGGCTAGCGCGCAACTGCAGTACGGAACCCGCACTCACTTGCTGAGCCAAAATTCTCTCGCCTGGTTTTTGGGAAGTGGGAAAGAAATGGTGCTGGTCGAGTACGAGGCGTTCAATCCAGGCATATATTCAAATTAGCGTACGATACCGTATTTACTATACTCGATTATGCGCACCTTTTTCCTCAAAATTCAGAAGAAAAATGGGGTGGTGTAAATCTTTCAAAAATGTTCGCAATATATTTGATAATTTTGGACTGATTTTAATGGGAAAACTTTTTAAAGGAGAAGCAAAATTGTTATTCAATAGAAATAAATTGAGAATTAGCTGAAATCAGGGTCAGTTCATGTCTAAATTCCACATTTGGTGGTTTAATTTCTCAAAATATTTCACTTTTGCAGTCACCAAAGATATGGTGCATGTCTATTATACTGTACTTGAGGGGGCATGGTACCTGAGTAAATACGGTATTTACTGGAGTACCAAGTGCACATTTCTTTTCCTGCAAAACAGAAATCGGGAAATCAGTGGCAATAGCCATAAATGAGTCTTTGTAGAATGATGAAACTATGAACAGAAAATTATGAATGGTACTTATCCAGTGCAACATCCTGTGAATTCATTCAAGAAACAATCCAAGGCCCAGAATATCACCAATAAAAATGTCCTGTAATTCTTCTACCATAGACAAGAATGTACTGCAAAAACAGTGAGTTTCACAGCTTTATGATATATTATTTCATAACCAAAGTGAGCCCAAACCAAAAGAAGGGTACATTTTTTAATGAAATAAGGTTTCTTCGATGAATTACAATTTCCCAGCACTGGCTTTTTTGTGAATGTCTATCTTCAGTGTGCTTTTTTTCAAATCCAGGAATGTGTATTTTTGTATGAAACATTTTTCTGCTTGCTGCAGCAGCTTTTTTGATGAAGTTTTTTCCTTCAATTTATGTTCTACATGAGGTATTCGCAGTATATTTGAATCAGGGTGTACTGATCACTATACTGAGGGCAGTTGCGATTCCCTGGGTAGACAACATAATGGACCAGCACTGAGAAGCATACCACACCCGAAACCAGGATGCCTCCATGGCGGCGTTGATGGATTACACACCCCAACACACATTCACACACACTCACACTCACACATGCAAGTCCCAGATTTCAGTCAAAAGTTATTGTGTCAGTCATTCACTTCCCTTATGTCTACTGAAGTCCTTTATTGAACTGATTTGAGGTTAACCTAATTTTTATGAAGTGAAATTTGCTTTTATACATTTCATGGATTAACCATTTTATGCAGGAAAAATCTTCAAAAAATGTTTTGAAGGTCCTGAAAAGAAAGCTTCAGAAACAATGCTGAGAAATTGTGATTGTGATTTTTTTAGATTCAAAAAATGAAATTGCTTCTTGGTGATTTTCCATGGAGTTGATTTCGACTATTGCTATTTCTGAAATATACTACTGTAGTAAACCAAAAAGAAAGATTTGAAAAAGAAATAAAATATTACTCAAAATTAACAGATTAAATCAAGAAGCTTCTTTATTGAAGAAAATTAAACTTTTTACTTCAATTTTAATGAATCATTACCCAGTTTGACAACTTTATTTTTTCTTTGACATTTTTCATGCACACAAAATTGCTTGGATTTGCAGGATTAGCTACTTAATATATCTGGCAAAATTCTGCAATTTCTTGTTGGTGATTAGATTTTCTTGAACCTGATGTGGAAGCGTGATGTGTAGAACAATTTATCTTGTGGTCTGTATGAATAGCTTTACATGTTTCCATTGACAAACTTTTTTTATTATCAAGCTAATATTAGAAAATTAACATTGTCAAGCTAATATCAGAAAATTAATATTGTCAAGCTAATATCAGAAAATTAATATTGTCAAGCTAATATCAGAAAATTAATATTGTCAAGCTAATATCAGATAATTAATATTGTCAAGCTAATATCAGAAAATTAATATTGTCAAGCTAATATCAGAAAATTAATATTGTCAAGCTAATATCAGAAAATTAATATTGTCAAGCTAATATCAGAGTACCTTTTGAAAGTCTTTGCATTCCTCAGTGAATACACAGACTTGATCAGGAAGTACTGTACATGCTTATTGATCAAGTGTTCCAGAAATGGTATACAGTACATTTAATTTTGTTAAAACAAAATTATTTTTAATGCATTAATGTTCATAATGGATTCATTTTGAGGTCCCTCCAGCAGAGTTACAATGTTAGTCAAGACTTATATATGAAAATTTACACTTTAACAAAGGTTTTTTTCCAAGTCCCACCAGCATGGCTTATTTGTTCTTTTCTATCATACAGTAGACTCTCTTTACAGTGATTTTCTCTGCATGTAATTCAAATGTTCTCTTCTTTTTAATGGTTCTCAAGCATTCCCTTATATAAGGGTTTGGTGTGACAATAAGTTTTTATGGTCCCCAGAATTTTGTTGGAGAGTCCACCCTGAGCATGCCAGAAAATTAATTAAATCCCAAATGATATTAGGATTCTTTACTGTACTTATACAAGAACTTTAGAACCATCCCTTGTATATTGGGGGCTTTCAAAAAAACTCTCACAAACACACACACACACAGGTTCAGTGAAGAAGACCCATTCCATAAGGGAGAGATAAACATGGCATGGGGAGTAACCCAAGCGCAGTGGCATGCCTTCTTCCTGCGCGCCTTCTCGGATTTCTCCCGTCTTGCGCTGCTCTCTGTCGCCTGGCGCTGCTGCTGCTGCTGCTGCTGGGATGAACCAGAAACACCTCTTTGTTGCAAAAATAATAATAAGAGAGGAGGAGGAGGAGGAGAAAAATGCTACATAGCGGTTGTTTATACGCGAGTCTCTCGGCTGCAGACTGATGGTTACCTGAGTTGGGCGCCATTTGTGAAGAAAAAATATGCTATGCTGTATCATACCTGCATGCTGCCACAGTGTAGGATGAGAGAAAAATGACTCCTGCTGCTGCTGCAAATATGATGTTCAAGTGAGCAGGAAACTTATATACTGTATATACAGTACAGTAGTTGATTTAGCTTGTTTTGCAGTTGAACCTCATCATGTATGTGTAAAATTGTATAGACACAAAATTGAAAGGATTTATTGAGTTTGAGAATGTGACTTCATTTGAGTTGTTGATGGGTGTGGGATAATCAATGGAAATTATGTTCTGCTGCTCTAATTATAAGAACAGTTCATTAAACCTGTACTCATGGATGTCCTATATATACTGTATCTTCACCAGCAGTGATGAAAAGCGTAATCCCTTATTGATGAGAGGAAAAAACTTAGAATAATTTTACATACAAATTTTGTATACTGTAATTTAATATTAAAGTATCAAATTTAAGTAATCTCAACTTATTATTTGTGCCCAAAATTTTCTGAATTTTATCAATTTCAAAGATAACAAAAAGGTAATCCTCAATTAATTTCCTACAAATTTGGGAAAATTCCAATATCTTATTAACCAAAAAATTGTCACAATTTGAAAATCTTTTGCCCAAAAAGGTTTTGTTGTGTGCAACAATTTTATTTGTCAGTCCCATTACTCATTCACCGCTGAATTTTTTATGCGAAACTTTGTTTGAGGATCTGTGGTATCTATATAGAGCAGGGACCAAGAGTAAACAGTACACAGTAGGAAAATCTCAAGAGCAATAAATGATGGTTAAAATGCCTGTTTCAAACAAATCCTTTTTTAAAAATTCCTCCTCCTTCTTGGTCACAGTGTTCCTTCAGGCTCATTATGACAATTTGTGTTACATGTAGAAGTTGGTTCTAGGTCTAAAAATATTCACTGGAGGTGATATAAAAATAAGCAAATCAGTATGCATAAGTGTGCTGTAAGCGCATTTCATAAAAAAAAGGAAGCTCCGTTTTTATTCGGGAGGTGTTTATGTTTGGCTGGAAGTTGTTTTTTTTTTCGTCAATTGTTGTTTCATTCGTGGCGTTTCTTTTTTTTTCAGCTGCTGTGATATTTTCTCCTGTCACCCGTATGGCTGTTGAATACAGAAAAACCGAGACGCCACACACACATGAACGCACTCAACTTGTCAACGCGACCGCAATTTTTTAATCAAACCAGCAGCAATTTCCGCCGCGCTTTTGCATCTGAATAATGAAATATGGTGCTTCACTTTTGTTGTACACTTTATGAACAGGGGTATTATGACCTGATGTGCAGTATTTGGTATGCATCACACATACATAAATGCAGTATTATTTGGTGTTGTTGTGGGCGGTTATATATACACTATACATAGTTTAATAGAACCTTTTTGAGTTGAATGAATGGTTTATTACCATTATGCAATCAACATTCAAAGCTATATCGAATTTTGTATGCCCCTGAGATGTGGGTGTAATTATTTCATTTCTAATGTCAGATAATGTCATCTGCATGTTTGATCAATATGTTTTCCCCATTCACTTCAATGGGAAACTTTTGAATCATTTATTTTGATGTTTGTAAGTAAAATTCTTTAAAGAATCAATAAAAATTTCCTTCCTATCTTCGATAAAAAGCAGAAAATTCCTGTGCAGAAGAGAACTGTACATAAATTGATATTTTTGCAGGCACCCAAAAGTAGAAAAAGGAAGAAAAAAACAGAACAAGGACTATCACAAAGTTCAAGTGTACTGTAAACACGTGCAGCTGATGGGAAAAGCTCTGGAAAATAAGCACACAATTGGCTTCTTCTTGAAAATGATTTTGAATGTAGTAAATGTGTTGCATAGAGTTATACTGCATTTTCAATTTTGTTCATGTAGCACATTAGCTATACTTTTTTTCAGCAGAGATAACAAAGTTTGATGGATTAAATGTTTCAATTTTATTGAACTCTTGGAAAAGTGGAAAATTCATTCATACATTGGCCAGATGCTGGGGTCGATTTTTCAGTTTGAAGTGTCTATACTTCAACTCTCCTTATACAGTATGCTGTCAATATTTCCATTATACTTGTGCCAATTAATTTTCAGGCCTTTATTGTATATCAATATAGAAGAGAAGACATATAAAAACATTTCAGTGCCTACGTATCATCCAGCATTGTTTACAAATACTGTATGTAAGGTGTCAAAATTACAAGGAGAAGTGCAGCACAGCAGTATCTTTTTTTACAGTACAGTACATAGCTGGATAACTAGTACGCCATTCACTTTTGAAGCAATGGTACAGCTGTACAGTATTTCTTATTGACGCCAGCATGAGGTTGAAAAATCAAGGCTTTCAGGTAATGACAGCTGCCTTATATAAAGATATACTGCAGCTGGAAAACAATAAATGTTGCTCAAGAGCATTGCGCAATTGCATGTTTTTATAGACCTGAATCTGACCATGGCATGCGTTGGAATCATGATGGCCTGCAACAGAAGCTCTGTGTCTATTCTCTAGGAAAAGTTACTGTACTTTACTTGGGGAACATGGCGCCGTGCATGGGAATTTGCTGCGTAACAATTCTTCAGGAAGCAGCGAGAATTGGTTGCGGTATTTAATTAACGGATTTCACGATACCCATGGGAAGTTGGGAATGTGTGACATGATTTTGGCGTATTTAGATATCCATTAATGACCTGTTCCTGTTTTTTCCTCTATTGCATCTTCAGAATTTCTCCTCCGTGTTAAGCCGACTTCTATGCTGGTGTTCATCTCTGGATTGATTTCGTGATAGTGGTCCTAGTTTTTTTCCCTCCGCGTGTACCATTTTATTTCTTAATATTGAGAAATGGCATCGTCCAGTTTGCGACAAACTGCTTTGACCTGCAGTGGCCACACAAGACCCGTGGTCGATCTCGCGTTCAGCGACATCACGGAATCTGGGTACTACCTCATTTCTGCGTGCAAAGGTAATATATTCTGTTATAACATCTCAAGTGAAGTCGGTCGTGGTTAATAACGCTTATGTTTTGCAGATGGTAAGCCCATGATCCGCCAAGGAGAAACCGGGGATTGGATTGGGACATTTGAAGGTCACAAAGGCGCAGTTTGGGGCGTAGCTCTCAACAGAGATGCCACAAAGGCGGCTACCGGAGCAGCGGATTTCATGGCTAAGGTGAAACCATTTCTTTAACTCTGTTCGAGCGAGATTTGATAACGAATTCCTTTTCAGCTTTGGGATGCGACTACTGGGGAAGAAGTGCATTCGTTCATGCATTCACACATCGTGAAAAGTGTGGATTTCTCTCCGGACGGAGTTCGGCTTCTCACTGGTTCCAACGAAAAGCTGCTCCGAATCTTTGACCTGGAACGACCGGATGCTGGTTTGTATTTTCACGAACGTGATTTTTCGCGGAATCATGAGCGGCGTTTCTTCAGATCCGGACAAGTTTTCGGGCCATCAAGACGGCTTGAAGACTACCAAGTATTTGAAAGACGGGAAACGGATCGTAAGTCTCTCAGACGACAAGACCCTTCGCATCTGGGATTGCGGAACTCGCCAGGAAATCAAGAAGCTCGAGTTCAAAACCCCTCCCAATGGGATGGAAGTGTCGGCTGACGGAACAACGCTCGTTGTTGCTCACGGAAATTTTGCCTCCTTCTTCAATGTTGATTCGTAAGTACAGCGTATGACAAAGAAATCGTTATCTACGGCTTTTATACCGTCGTTTTTCCGCTTTTTTTTTTTTCAAGTTTGGAGAAGCTACAGGAAGTGAGAGTTCCTTCAACTGTGAACTCTGCGTCGCTGCATCCCGACAAGACTGTTTTCGTGTGTGGAGGGATAGACTTCAAGATGTACAAGTTCGACTACTCGTCTGGAGCCGAGATTGGTACGTTATCTTCTCCTCTTCTTTTCTGTTTGAGTTTTGACCTGTATTTTTTCGATTGTAGAGTCCTTCAAGGGTCACTTTGGGCCTATTCATTGCGTGCGATTCTCTCCTGATGGTGAACTGTACGCATCTGGCAGCGAAGACGGCACTTTGAGGCTTTGGCAAACGACGGTCGGAAAAAATTATGGCTTGTGGAAGTGTTCGGATGCTCCCGAAGCCGGAGGATTAGGAGACGTGCTGCTGAAATCAGAGGCAATTGCGAGTTGAATTTTCTCGTTTCCGCGCATTTTGTGGAGTTTTTTCCCCCTCCATTTCGAAAGACAAAGAGTCCCCCCATTCTGAAGATGACATTCCTCGGGAAAAAAAAAAGAATTAAAGAGGAAGGATGAAGAAAAGTGGGCAGGAGAAGTGAGAACGTCAGTCCTAAAGTGATAACTTGCTGGGAAAAGTGGGAAGACGTTCCTCAGTCTCTTGAGTGGCCTAAGCTAGTTGTGGTCCTGGCATCTGCGTGCTTATTATTTTTTTAAAAGACACACTTTTTTTTTGGTTCGCGATTTCTTTTCTGTGGTCTTGAAAGGCGCGGTGCAGTGTTGTTTGTTTCTCTGTGTTGTGTTGCTTCTTGCTCTGGGTTGATCTGCGAGCTTTCTGATTCGGGAATGAAGCGCGTTCTAAAGAAAAAATGTGTTCGCTTTCTTTTTTTGTGGAGTGACAATCAAGCTTGTTCAAAGTTTCGAATAATGTATTTGTAATACAGATGCACCATCCTAAGTCATACTTCAAAGTATCTGCAGAAAATGTGACTTTCTAGAGTTTTCAAGTTGTGTAAATTTGCATTTTATAATTCAAGAATTGGAGAAGTACAGGAATTTGAAATTTGGGGTTTTCTGGGCTTTCAAAAATTAGATGACGGGTTTCAATGAGTTGACTGGATGATGAATAAATCACAGAGCAACAAATAATACAGTCTTAACCTCCAAGTCAAGGGTTCATTTACCCAATTTGTCACTCACTGATTTTGTGAAGCATCAAGTCATATTTTTATTGCTTTTCTCTTTCCTGTGTAGAGGAAGGAACTTTTCACCAGCAGTATACTGTATGTGCAAAACGTACCAACTTGACCATCATGTATCCGGTCAAGACAGTAAAGTGAAGTGAATGAGTGTATAGTCCTTCAAAACAGCAGATAATAACGAATAACCACTAATAACGTAGTTGAAAGTAATAATGAAGTGTCCTTGGACTAAATTGAGCAAAAAGCTGGCATTGGTATCAACTGTATGTCAATAAATTGAAGTGCATGCAACTTAACATTATTTCATCAAACATTTGATGCACGATCATTGTTGGCATTACTGTACAGTACTTAGTTTTGCTGACGCGTAGAATTATTGACGCGGGGTACAGTAGTGATTCGGATCTAAACGGCAGAAGTGAGCGACATCTGTACGTCGGACTTCAACTGAGTAATGGCTTGTTTGTGTCAGTTCAACGCGAATTCGTGAGAAGTGAGCAGTTTTAGGCAACTCCCGTCGATTTTGTTCACAATAATGCTGATATTTGTTCGATTTTCCTCGGAGAACCACTTGTAATGTGAATTTAAAAATGTGTAAAGTTTGGTGTTGTGTTTATTTTGGCAGAGTGAGAACATTTTCCATGATTTTTGGAAATGGGTGATTCTCCAACTTCGGATCATCGACGCCGCGTGTTTACGCCGATGTGTTTATTTTGATGGAAACTTACCCTATTTCTGAATTTTGGACGATCAGGTCGAATTCAATGAAGTCTTGGTCTTGAGATGAATAGCGATAAGGAATTAATTTTTTAGTAAGAAGAAAACTCTGGAATCTCGGTGATCACGGTTCTTTTGTTTATCAGTGAAGTCCTACTATAGTTTTCCGGGCTTTGAATGCTTCCACGTTGCTTCAAAATTTGAACAATGCTGTGACAAAGATGTTTGTTTGGAGTTTCAGACCGAGCTCGCGATGGGCAAGGGTTCTCTGAGCTTTCTATGGCCGTTCGGACTCCTCGGATTCTTCTTTGAGCTTTTTGTTGCTTCATTGGACGTAGTTGTGCTGAGTACAAAGTCGTGGTTCCTGTTTGTAGCTGCTATTTATCGCTATGTGTTCCCCCACAAGCGGAAATCAATCGCTGGAGAAATCGCTCTGGTGAGTCTGATTTCAAGCTTCTTTCTGAAGACGCGTGAAGTCAGTTTCGAATCGTTGCAGGTTTCCGGGGCTGGTCATGGCATGGGGCGTGAAATAGCTATAAAGCTCAGTGAACTTGGCGCAACAGTGATCTGTTGGGATATCAACAAGGTACTTGACACCATTCTGAGTTCGAATTGTTGGAATCCTGGTTTTTCCGGGAAGTCTTTTGGATTAGACTAGCAAATACCGATTAGTTAATACATTAGACTCGTTCGATTCAGAGATTCAGAAGACTTGTCTTAGAAGCAATTACTTCGTATCGTTTGAGTATATTCTTTACCTTTGGTATCTTTTCACGCCTCGGTGCAATGAAGTGTGATATTTCTTATAGGATGGACTCCAATTGACGCTGAACATGATCAGCAGAGTCGGTGGCCGTGGTTTAGGTGATCTCGTGGACGTGTCAAACTGTGAAGCTGTGAAAGCCGGAGCTGCGAGAATTCTGGAGAAAATAGGCCATGTTACCATTCTGGTTAACAATGCCGGGATTCTCTCTTCAAAACCATTCCTGTCTCATTCCCCGCGCGAAATCGAGCGCGTTTTCTCAGTCAATGTGTTCTCACATTTTTGGGTCAGTCGATTTTCAAATTTTTTTTTTCTTCGTGGTGTAATCGAAAAGTGTTTTGTAGACTTTGGAAGCTGTTCTTCCATCAATGGTTGCCAAGGGTCGTGGTCACATTGTTGCAATGTCGTCGATCGCTGGAGTTCAGGGCATTCCTTACCTCGTTGCTTACGGAGCTTCGAAATCAGCTGTTACTGGTGAGTAATTCCTCGAAATTCTTTAAATAATTCCTTTCTGTTGATTAAGAAATGGAAAGCAATTTTCGTCTCGCTTCGGAAATCCCCGATAAATTTGTGATTCAGTTTCCATTTGAGTGAACAAATCAACGAATTTTCCTGCGTGTTTCTGTGAAAATGTTACAGGTTTGATGGACGGCTTGTTAGAAGAGTTGCGTTACGATGACAAAACCAATCCGATCAAGTTGACTGTCGTACACCCATTCATCGTAAACACGGGACACATAAACAAGCCGAGGATCAGGTGAGCCCTGATTTCGTGGATTATTATTGTTGTTTTCCTTCTGCTTTTTCTTTTGCCTTGGGGTTCTGCTTTTTTTTTAACCACGTGCTGAATTCGAGGGGTACTTTATTCGAGATTCTCACAGAAGAATCCGCCTCCTAGGTTCAAGTTCCTGATGCCGGTGACTGAGCCGAGAGTCGCTGCTGATATGATCATTGATGGAGTGTTGAGGAACAAAGAATGGGTGTTTATTCCGTGGTGGATCGAGATCCTTTATCGGATGTCCAAGTGAGTTATTTGTTTTGTTCTAGAATTCTTTTGGTGACAAAAAAATTGCACGAACGAAATATGTCTTGAATCTACATGTGCTAAAAATAATTTTGACGTAATTTTTTGCATGCAATTGGAATGTTGCGTGTTCAGAACGTAAGTTTTCTTGAGTTACCAGAATGATTCTCTTGCGACTCTATTTCGAAAATAATCCTCCGAGAATCAGTCAAGACGATTTTCGATCTACTGTATTGCATTTTTTCGCAGGATCTGGCCCAGAAACGTGCACAGGCTCATCCTGGATTTCCTGGACGCCGGAGTTTCAAAGCAGTGAAAGTTACCGTGACAAATGGTTGTCTTTTTTTTTTTCTTTGTAGTGCCAGTTTCGGGAAGCATTTTGATTGTAAAGGAATTGGGAGGGACAAGGGGGTGGATCTTGTAAAGTCGTGGCACAAAAGGATATTAGAATGGTTCGTTTTGATTTTCTACTCGGCCACTGAAGCGACAGTTTTTACGGTGATTATCGCCCATGCTGTGAATGAATTTGGAACAAATTGGAATGTCCAGTGCGAATTTATTTTATTTTCTGTCGGGAAGTCGAAAGATCATTTGTAATTTTCTTCGTCTCTTTTTTAAAGGGTTGAAGCCGAAAAGGGGAGAAAAGTGCAAAAAGAAAAAAAAAGTGGTGAGAGAGGTGATGGCGGCAATTGGACGTGCGCGAAAATTTCGCATCGGCGTTCTTCGTTACTCCGACCGTGAAATTTGCTCATTGTCTTGAAGATACTCTCCTGATTTTACCCTCATTTTATACTAATGGATTCTGTGCTGTGGAGCGACGAGGACTTTTCCGAGTCTTCGGAAGATCCTACCTCACCTGAGGTGCAGTATATTTTTCCTGTCCCGATTTTTCTTTTTTAGAAATTATTTTGTGAAGAATTTGTGTAAACGTGTTTCCAGAAAAGAGAAGCCGAGTTGGAGAGATTCAGGAGAGAATGGAAAGGAGAAATTGCGGTTTCTCGAGGAGTTTCAGCCAGAGCTTCTACCACCAAACAAGACCTTGTGAGTTATCTTATGATACGATGATTGAATATGGAGAAGGGAAGGAATATTAGAACTTTTCTAGATTTAATGAGCGTGAAATTCTGGACTAGACTGTGAATGATCATTAAATTTAAGTCTGTTTCTGAAAAGGTCGATTTTGTAACTTTGGCTATTTATTGTTCAAGACTTTTCGATGTACAGGCATGAGAAAGATTATAATGTACCCTATTCAGAATAAGGAAAATAATTTAAAATTTTTGGAATGTCTGGACAAATTCTGAAAGTACTCCAGAAAAAGTGAGGTATCTGAAAAAAATGAATGTTGCAAACCAAGAAAATTGTGGTGTAAATGAATATTTTCTTGTGTTTTTAAGTCAACTTTGGAAAGATTTTTCTCGTGTGGAACTGAGACAACTATTTTTCGTAATAATTTCCTTGAACTTTTTCAATTATTTATTTAAATGTTGAAATTATTTCTGCAGGAAGATTGAATGTCTGGTAAATGAAGATTACTTTGGCTAATGAAAATCAGTAGCATTTTGTGCAAAGCCTTTCTTCGAACACACAATATCTTGCCAAATTGTTTGCCACTAAGATTTTATTTTTATTACCAAGACTCTTTATTTTCAATGAAATGGGTATTTATTTTTATATGAATTCCTTACATTGAAGTGGGTAAACGCATAACGAAATTAATCCTTTCCTGGATGGGTTTCGTTATGAGGAATTTTCGTAGTGCCAAACGCATTTTCCCTCGAGGAAACTCCGGAGACTCGCCCGGGAAAATGTAATCTTTTTCGTTCAATCTCAATTCAATTCGAGGTTTTCAGAATGAAATTGTGAACTTGAAATTAACAAGTATTACATTCAAGTAATATTGGCATCGTTGTTTGAGGCGAAGTCTTTTTTTGTTGTTTTTTGCATTCTCTTGAGGAAATTATCGAAGCTAAGATTAAAACATGCTAAACTTGAATTTTTTTCGTGCCAAATCTTCGTTGTGTGAAACGTTTTTGTTTTATAAAATTTTTCCTGCTACGAAATTTCTCTTGCTCACATTTTTCGTCGTGCGTTGTTTTCCTTCTCGTGAGAAAGTGAAAGTTTATAAGTGAAATTGAGGTGCTCAAGAACTCCATATTTTATCCTTGATTTTAAAAATCTCTTCATTTTCGAAACAGCATTATTATTATTTTTTAATTATGGGCCTTCATTTTTGGAAATTTTTTTTTTTTTCGTAAACAAAACAGGCTGCGGAATTGTTTGAAAAGGGCGCGAACGAAGAACGACACGGAAGAATGTACGAGGCCATCAAGTTCTACAGGGACGCCGTTCATCTCGTGCCGGACATTGAGCAGAAAATGGCCCAATCGGCAGCCTGGGCCAAGCCGGACAAACCCGAAGATTCCCAGGCGTCTTCAGCGTCTGCCAGCAGATCCGCCCTGGACAACCTTTTGCACGCATTCGAGCAAGTGCATCTCTTGGACGGCGACGCGATGGGAGAAGAATTGGGTGTTTGGCAAGTGTGTCGTCGGGAAAAGGAAGTTCCGGGGGGTCACATGTCGGATTGTCCGCCGGAAGTGGTGGCGTTGATTCTGAGATGGGTCGTGTCTCGGGACCTGGATGTGAGGTCGCTGGATGTCCTGGGAGAGGTTTGTCGTGGGTTTTACCAGGCTGCGAGGGACCCGGAGATTTGGAGGCGGATTTGTCACAGGTATTTTAAGTACTTTTTTCAGCATTGTGCCTTTTTTTTTCTTTACATCTTCGGAATTAACTCACGTTAGGTCTCTAGAAAAAAGTAATTTTTTGTTGTAGTAACAAAGCGTGATGTATCCTTTTTTTAAATGTGCAAAAGTATGTTCAGTAAATGTGAATGTTGAAAAGCAGATTCGCGAAGGTTTGAGCTGGAAATAAAATAAGTTCGATGAAATATAATCACAGTAAGTGATTTTTTTTTTCAGAATATGAACGCAGAAACGACGTTGTGAAGGTTTTCTCTCCTGCCTCTTCATTAAATTTGCGCAACGAATTCATTATTTCTTGAGAAAGGGGTTTTTTTTGGCTACCATGAGTGATTTTGCTGTAGGAAAAGTTGATTTTGAGTTTAGTTGGGGAAGACGTGTAATATTGTAGTGTGTGAAGTAAATTTTAATATTTATAAACAGATTCCCCGATGCTTTTTCGCTTTAGCCGAAAAGAAACAACAATTTATCGCATGAACCAATTCGATGAAATGAAATTGCAAAATGAGCTTCTCGGAATACTAACTCAGAAATGATGCTTTGTAAGTTTTCCCCCTAGTCTCTACACTAAATTTGTGCAATGAAGTCGCATTATTTAGTCGTGAAAGGGTTTTTTCTTGAAAAAAAAAATTTGATTTTGCATTGGAATGATTTTTTAGAAATTTTAATTTTCCTAGCAAAAAGTGTGCAGAAGTACATAATGTTCTGTAAATTTTAATATTTATGACCAGATTCCCGAAAATTTTTAAAAAGTGGTTCGTTTGTTCGCTTTAGCCGAAAACAGGCAATTTATCGCACAATTGAATGTGATTAAATAACATTTGAAAAAAATTATATTTTTGAAATGTGAACTCGGAAATCACGTGACCCTGTCTTTTTCCTCTGGTTTTCTGAATGAAATTGGTCGGATTTTGAAAAATGAGATACGATAAGAATCTTTGGCTTGTAATTCCAAGTTTGTTAGTAGATGTCGCTCGTTTCCGGAACAACGCATTCCCTCTTGTCCTAAAAATGTTGCCCATTGGTTTTTATAGAAAATTTGATTTTTTTAAATGATACGAAATTCCTGATTTTCATCGCAGTGATGAAAATGACAAGTCAGAGCCTCTCTTTATTTTTCGACTTAAAATTTCAACGGGGGTCTAGAATTGATGAAGCAGGACTTTTTGAAAAGTTAAATCCCTCCTCATGCATTTCACGAAGAAAAGCAACTTTATGCGAGACTGAAAAGAAAAATATAATTGATTAATTCGTGACCTCTACTTCTCTCTCTCTTTTTTAAAGGGTGTTCGGAGCGTCGTGTGCGTCGCCTGAAGACCTCGGCTTTCTGTCGTGGAGAGACATGTTTTTCGAGCTCCCACACCCTTATTTCCACGGGTGCTACATCAACAGAGTGTCTTACATACGCCACGGGGAGAATTCCTTTCAGGACCGATTTTACAGGCCTTGGTACGAGGTCAAGTATTACAGGTTCCTCAGGTTCTTTCCGGAAGGCCGGTGCTTGATGATGAATACCCCGGATGAGCCGCAACATGTGGGTTTTCTGTTCTTTAAAAAAAATTATTTAAATAAACTTTCGTGGAGTGCTTTGAAAAAGGCAGAAAAATGAAGCGGCCAATTTCGTTTTTTTTTGCTGTGATTTTTTAAAGCTTCGTATGAGATGCTGTATTTCAGAAATTGTCTCTTTTCCGAAATTAATGAACATATTGAAAATTATTTCCCCAAATTACAAAGACCACGGAGGTGTGAAGGAATGCTTGACTTTTGGGGGAAGTGCAGTACAGTACTTCCTTAGTACCAAAGTTACTTTTGTTTAATATCATTTTTTCATGATCAGCGCATTATCATAAAATTTGAAACTCAGAGTGTTCAACGTTAAGAGAAGTTTTTTGGAAAATGTTCTATGAAATTTTTTTTAGAAGAGAGTTGGAGATTTTTGTAAATATTTCCTATTTTTATCATTTGTTGCAGAAGCTCTTCACAGTATTTACTTCTCAAATTTCCCGCAAACTTTCAGTCCGAAATTCATTCAAAACCATGAGTAATTTTTCCCCCAGGTCCTTGTAACAGGATTTTTCTGTATTTTGAACAGGAAACGTATCAGAATCCGAATATTGAGTGGAGTTCAGTTCAATTCACATTGGTTTTAAATTGTTTTCATTGGGATCAAACGTTATTAAAATTGAACTTAGAAGAGAAAACTAAAAGAAACTGAAACTTTTAAAAATTGTATACCTGCGTATGACGTACCCTCTCTTTTTTTTCCTGTTCATTACCAGAAACATTTTTGTATGATGCTTGATTCTTTTAAATACTGTATTTAAAATTGTATACTGTACCAGATTCTGAGCAGTTGAATTCTCTGGGATCATAAATAAGCTTATGTATTTTCAGGAGACATTCTTGTGATTGCGCTTTGCAAAATGTTTTTTTTTTTTTTCGTTTCAGGCGTTGCATCACATGAAAAGCAGGAATCCCAGGTTGGGAACAGTGTTGGCAGGTCATTACAGGTTGCACGGAGATACTGTCGTGGCCACGCTCAAGAGGGTTTCTGAAGCCGGTGCTCTTAATTCTGCCCTCGTGAAGCAAATAAACAGGGCCAGGAGAAACCGAGTAGCTGAAGAACGGACGGAAAGAACATTCTACCTGGTTTGTTCATTTGTTTCAATATTTACCACTTTTTTTTTTTCCAAGAAAAAAAAGAAAACGAAGAATAATCAAGCCCAAGACATGGACTAAGTTTTCTGGTGCTGTTTCTAGTCGATTAAAAAATGTAAATTAAAAAAATCAAGCCCAACACCTGAAAGAATTATTTTGTCTTTGTTTCTGGTCGATTTTTATTTTTTTTGGGTGAACCTTGTTGTTGAACAAGCATTTCTTTTTTGCCTCTGTAGGAGCTTCAGATGAGATCCGTGAGAGGGAGGAAGAACATGGAAGTGGCGTGGACTCGTTACTCAGTTCTGACGTATCATCCGGAGAGGGGGACTGGTTCCACGACGGAATTCGAGATGTCGCTCGCGAATTTCCCGCCGTCTCGTTTCGCCAGAGTTCGCTCCTTTGCCGCCGTGGCGGACCAGCCATTGGACGACGCAGCCACGTGCTCGGAGTTCCGACGCTTTTCCCGCTAGTTTTTAATATGCCTCCTGTTGCCTTTTTTTTGTCGAGATAGGGTGACGACACGGGGGTTGGTGTTTTGTGCTGTGACGACGAGAATAAGAGATTGAGAGAGGGGCGGAATTTATTTTTTATTTTTCGACATGGCCTTTGTGTATAGTTATGACGCCATTGTTTTTGTTTGCGATTTTGCAGGAACATGTGACGTTCGTTCATGTGCTGAGTGTTCTTTTTTTTCCTTGGTGGACCCGGTTTCCGTCGAGTTTCTGTGGCACGATGGTGAGTTTTGTTTCTTTTCATTTGTTAGAAGGTGACTTGTAGTTCAGTAAAATCTCTTGAAGACGACCTCGTAGGGACCTGCGAAAAAATTGTAATATATTTTTGAAAACTGTAAAATCAGAGTTCTTGAAGCATTTAGGACTGACGTTTTGTGGGAAATTTGTAGTCATTGCTTGAAGTGATTCTAAAAACATTTTTGAAGGGCTTTCATAATTTCCAATTTTTTGATGAATTACTGTAATTCAGAAAAATTAATGATATGAAATACAATCAACTATTTTTATGCCTTCCCTCTCTTAAATTTCCTTATTGCGTACTGAGCTTACTGAAATTCGTATGCGCCGAAAGCAAAAAAAATACATGTGTAGAAAGAATATTCACGCCTCAGGAATTTGTTATTGGAAGCAGAGCAGTATATATTTTTCAAGCACACTGTTTTTGAAAAATTAAAAATAATCCCTTTCTAAATTCTAAAATAAAGGAAAATAAGAGCTTTGTTAATACATATAAATTAAATAAATTGATTGTATAGATATTGATAATACTTTGATTAGGCATTTCATACTTATGTAGAACGAAATTTTCTGCCTAAAATTAGCTTTTCCATTCTTTGATGATTTTTAATGATGCGCGCCAGGCAGATTTTGCATTTTTTTCAGTTATTCAAAATTTGTTCGCCCCATCCACACATTATCAGAAAGAAAAGTTTTTTATACTTTACTGAGATCATTGTTTAGATTTACTCTGATGAATCGACATTTTTATAATACTGTAATTTTTATGAGGAAAAATTGAAATTGTCGGGGTCAAGAAGAAAATTCGTTGTAATGGAATTTCTTAACGTTGCTTTTAGTATTTATGTTGCCTTGCATATATATATATATTTGCCTGAGAATGTACGTTTGCTTTTATGGGTTTCAGATGCAGTTTATGCTCTTGTTCAGCCGCCAAGGAAAGTTGCGGCTGCAAAAGTGGTATGTTGCCTATCAGGACAAGATGAAGAAGAAGGTGGCGCGTGAGTTGACAACTGCCATTCTCACCCGCAAGCCAAAAATGTGTTCCTTTTTGGAGTGGAAGGATTTGAAGATTGTTTACAAACGGTAATTTTCAGTATTGTCGTGATTCTTTCCTCTTTTCTTTGGGCTCACCAAAGTATTTTTTTGTTTTGTTCCAGTTATGCGAGTTTATATTTTTGCTGTGCTGTGGAGGAGGACGACAACGAGCTTCTGACGTTGGAGATCATCCACAGATATGTGGAGCTCTTGGATAAATACTTCGGCTCTGTGAGTTGAGCCTTTTTTACTACACCTGAAGCCGCCCCCTCCCAGTCAAATTTCAAGAAGTTAGGGAAAACATCAAATTTTGGAATACGGCCTTATTTGCGTAGATTAATTATTTTAGCTTCCAATAATTTTACCCAAAAGTTATATCTTAAGATTAAAAAATACTGAATAATTTTTCCTACCTTCAGAAAGTTCAAAGTAATAATTGAATTAATCATGCCAAATTTCGTAGCACAAGGGTTATGGTAAATTTGACGTTGAGGTTAGAGCCGAACATAAATTTTAGAGTTGGGGAGAATTTTAGTGCATTATTCTTGAGAGAATTTGACGGGGTTTTTTTGAAAATTGTTGATTTTGTTGAAACCGTAATTTTTTTTTTCAAAATTGCACAATTAATTATCATTGTTTTTATAAATATAAAACGTGCACTTAAATTCCGCTCAAGGGAACGAATAGAGGATTTATTTGTTACTGGCAATTTACCGGTAGTTTAAATTTAATAAAGATTCATTGTCCATCTATTTTTTGAATTGTCGAATTCAAAACCCTGGATTTCGTAGCAATTGTGGATTTCGTAGATTCTGGGGGTATGGTTTTATTAATGTAAAGTGTGGAGTAGAAATATTTGTGTAGGCTAATTATGGTCGTAGATGTCATTTTCCGTGAATTGAGTTGTGGGATTCAAGTACTGAAATTGATGTTTTTGTTTGCTTGCAGGTGTGCGAGTTGGATATAATTTTCAACTTCGAAAAGGCGTACTTCATCCTGGACGAGTTGTTGGTGGGCGGAGAGATTCAGGAGACGTCCAAGAAGAGTGTGCTGAAGGCAATTGCAGCTGAGGACATGTTGCAAGAGGTTTGTGGTTTTTCTTATTTTGGTGGGTGGGTAACAGTGAGCCAAACAAGTAGTGCCGAATGTTGGGCCACCATTTTTATGGGCGCCAAATTGTGCCGGATTATTGATTATTTACCATCCTCCAACTAAATGTAAAGTGTAATAAGTAAAAGTATTAAAAAGAATATTCATTGAATAGATTTCCAAATGATGAGCATAAATTTTATTCATCGCAGAGAAACTTGGTCCATGAAGAAATCTTCAGTATTGCCCTTTATTTGAATGAAGTAGGATGGTAGACCTGGGTCCGGCACAATTTGATAGGGTCCAACATTCGGCTCACTGGAAAGAAGAGTATGGATTAATTGAATTTTGCTCATATATATCATATCCCACATTTTATTATTAGCATTGTGCAGTATTAATATTATTATTTCAATGGTATAGTATATTCATTATGCTATATTATTTTTATGTATATTATTATATGCTATTTTTATTTTGGTTAGTAGTAGTAATGGAATGGTTAGTTTTTAATATTACCATTGCAAAAGTGATATTAATCAATAGTTACTATCATTTAGTTCTATTTAATAAAAATTATTATTGAATTATATAAATATTGATTTGCTCATTTATTCCAGTGAGCCAAACAAATGGAGCCGAATGTCGGAACGTGCCAAATTATGCCAGACCCAAGTCTACCATCCTCCTTCATCAAAATGATTGACCTTGCGATAAATAAATTGTCACTATTTTTTTGCGAAATTACATCAAAATCATTTTCGTATTGGCCTCTAACCCACCCACTCAAGATGATGGTAGACCCGCGATCTGGCACATGAAAGCGGCCATCGAGATGGCGTCCGACATCCGGCACCATTTGTTTGGCTCACTGTTTCCCACCCAAAACAGTTCCATCCCATCCGCTGAAAAAAAAAAGAAGAGAAAAAAATGTATTCATTCGTTTCCGAGGACAGCCAAGAAAAGCAACAATAATAAAAATTTATTTTTTTGAACAAATAAATATTTTTTTCTTTTTAGCATTTCAGTTAGGTTCAGAATTTTGATCGAGTAAGTATACTTTTAGCATTCTTTCTTCCATCGCAACTACTAAAAGTTGTGAGAGAACTTCGTTGCATGAATGCCCTTCCACATCAAAATTATCATTTCTCGAATTTCGACTGGTCTTAGTAGTGTACACCGTAGTGAAATTTCACCTACTTACTTAAAATTAAGGATCCGTAGTGTTTCTTATCCTGTCATGTCGTCCTTCGTGTGCATCACAGGAGGAGGCTTTAGAAAGCGCTCTGAGAGACGTAGGTCTTGTCTGAACAAGTGGAGGACACCAACTTCAGCAAGCAGTCCCACCATCCTTTTCCACGGAGGATATTTTGTTGCGCACTTATGTATATATTTTGAATAGTGCTATTTCTTCAATATGTGCCTTGAATATGAAGAAATGGCTTTCAGGAAATCAGCATTCCGTGGCTCAGTGTCTCCATCAGAGTGATGCAGAATTTTGGCGATATTTTGACTGAGGGATAGAACAAAAATGAGATATGGATATGGAAAAGAAGAAAAAAAAACTGAGGTTTTCTTTACTTGCCTTGTTTTTCATTGATGATGATGATGATGAATATTTCTTTGCATTAATGGTACACTTCAGGGAAGCAACTCGTGTTTTCTGCTTTCTGTGCAGGAAGAAACGCCTCAGGGACTGTTGGAGGATTACACGTTGGGCTGAGTCCGGAAGCCACGATTTGTTCCGATTCCACTACCACTGTACTGCCTATCCATGGATTCCATTCCTTCTCCATATTCTTGGCATTCCATCATGAGTGATTGATGTGTTGAAGGCATCTGCAAGCAAACCGGATGCGATTAAAAATGCACGTTTTAGAATCATTTTTCAGTCAATCAAATATTTTATTATTACCCGTACTGGAACACAACATCTTTATTAACTTTTCTCCACTTGGAACTAAGTACTGTACTGTATTTGGTATCATTTCGATTCGAACTTCTGTTTGTTTCTTATTCAAGATATGTTCAAGTTAAGTTCGATAATAAGGACGACTCTGTTTTGCAGTACTGTATAAAATAATTTTGTAATTGATCTTCCTTGTATTGAGTCAACTTGTCCTCTTTGGTGACACTTTAAAGACGATGGTCCGGAAGAATTTGGATCGCTTTAAATCATGATGTATCACCAATTTTATTGTATTACCCTGATTATTTAGGACTCCAATAACAGTTCAACTCAATCCTTTAGAAAATGCCGCACTCAAAAACTGAACTTGGTTTTGCTGAGATTACAGGCTTGTAATTGATTTTTCCAAAGTTGAAAAATCAAGCTCAGTGAATTTAGTTGAAGACCAAAAAAAAAAACTTTGTAGCATATTGTTGGTGACAGACAATTATAATTAACATTTTCTTTTGAAATTTGAAAATCTTGTGAACTGAGAGTGTATGAAAAGATCAGTAATCGGAGATTGAAGTTCCTTAAAATATAGTGAAGCAAGAATTTCTCAAGAATTCAGTAGACCGTGAGATGTTGTGACATCTGATGGAGAGAGGAAAACCTTCATCGCTGATTTAAAATAGTCACTAGATGGTGCTCCTGATAGACTCGTGCCAATGGTAAAACTAACAAGTTAAATATGGGAATGCTGATTATGCGTCAATTAAAAACGACGTACTGTACCTCCGTTTTTGAATGCGTAAATCACGTCTTCCTGCTGCCGTGATGTGTCATGCCTGAGAATCCGCAGTCTTATTCTGCTAGTCCAGCATATGAAGGCTGCCTCAATAACAAACACCCGCACCTGTAAAGATAAGAAATACAGTACTTTAAATAGAAGCTCGTTTGAATACATGTGATGGATGAATTGTCATGTAGAAGGGATCACATACAAATGAACTGCAGCCATACAGTACAGTACTGTACAATCTTTGGAAACACAGCAGAAGCCAAAAAATGATATCAAGGTTCTTGAAAGCACGAATTTGAAGCAATTGAAAACGGTCTGGAATTTTCAATTTTTCATATGTATATATACATATCATGAAAATAAGTACAGTAGCCGCAAAAAAACCTACAGCAAACCATATTTGGCACACGACGTCAGCATCGGCGAGAAAATTGCCAGCGAAGGGTCGGTTACCATGCTAGAATTCCTATACTGTATATATACAGTATAGTGTACGTGAGATATCATACTCTCCACGAGGGAGTGACGCTCCACGCTGGGAGTGTGGAGTGGAGTACCAGAGTACGCGCGAGGGGCGTTCAATAAATGTTTCAAACCTTGGGCATTGCATTGACATCCACCCTGGGATATTCCCGAAGAATCCGTCATCACTGCTGTTCAATACCGAAAAGTAAATTGTCATCATCTGTTTATTACTGTACTGTACATGATAAGGAACTGCACAAGTCAAACTCAATTTTCGAGCCAATTTCCCCACTTTTTATGGGTTATCCAACTCATCTCCGGGAATACCAGAATAATACAGACATTCAGTATACTGTATCCATAATCCAGAACTCAACAAATGTCAGTCCTGTTCATATTTTTAAACATTATTTGTCTAAGTAGGATGGCTGTTGCTATTGCTTCTTCTGTAATCGTACAGTACTTGAATAAGGATGGGGTGAGATCATCATATAATTGACATCATCAGCAAATTTGTCATGAAGAATTATTATTTAAATAAAGAAATCCTTTTTAGGTGCATATATAAAAACAATGATATGGTCACAATTATGTAATTTGGATGATAAGTATTTACTGTATAACGAATGTTTTGTCACTATGCAAATAAAAATTCAGTAGTCGCAGCAAAGCTGATGGCTACCTACAATATTCTGTAACGCGCATTCACTGTACTGCAAATACTCGAGTTGGAAAATATGAATATAACTGTTTGATCCTGAAATACCATTATAAAAACGTGTTCACCCAAATATACAATACACTCAATTTGATTTTCAAACAAACAAGCATGTCGAGATTCAAATTAACGGGATATTATTGCGCGCATCGAGTAAATTTTTTTCTCAGCAATTACGCAGACTTTTGAGAGAGCCTTAGAGACAGTATATATAGCGTATGATTGGTACAGTACTGTATTCATCACGTGCAGCAGCAGCAGCAGCAGCAGCACAATACCGTACAGTAACTTACGCGTATGTACATACCCATGCACAGCCCCAACGAATGAGCACCCACCCAATGCCCGGTAACCCCACCCCCCATCATCCCCACCACCACCACCACCACCACCACAACCACCTGCTGCAACAGCCTCGAAACGCCAAGAACTCGGAGCCGCGCGTGGGTCTGGATTTCACTCGCGGATAAGCGCACCCCGCTCAGTCTCGCAGTACCCTCGCCGCGGTACTCGGCGCGAAACATGCACACCCACGCGCGCCGAAACCGAGTACTCAGTACTGAGTACTCGCCCAGTAGTACCCAGGCAGTCTACGACCAAGTACTGAGTTACCTATCTCACATCTATAGGGATGCAATGCAGCAAGGGACTTATAGTACTGCGTGTATATAAAAAATCCGCAGCATACTGTATATATATTCAGTACCCTCTTCATTGGAACGTGAGTACCGCTGCGTCTGGGGCGACACCTGCGCTTCAAGACGAGAACTTTTGACGTGCCGATACTTATGGCGTCTAACGGAAGATGTCAGTAAACACAGACCGACTACAGTACAATACTGTACTGCATAGCTACAGCAAAACCCTCGAATATTTTCTTCAATTCATACAATTTAAAAAGTGTCATGATTGCACACGCGAAATTGAAACAGGAAATAAAAAAAAATCAGGGAATTAACATGCTTTTTTATTGCTTATAATGTGCTGTATAAGATTTGCAAAATCGTCTGAATACAGTAGAGGGTGCAACAAATGGCAGCAGTATTTTAGTACTGTATAACACTATATGGAATTTTATCGCAGCACTTTCTTCACAAATTAAATGGTCATCAGAGTGACACATACAGTGCAATGTGAGCTGATGGTGAATACTTTAAGTCACAGCATGTAATTGCATAACTTTTGTACACATGAGCTTTGTAATGAGCGAATAAGCCTTCAATACGTCAAATATACAGTGTAGCAAAATTGTGAAATTCGATCTTGCTGTCATACCAACACGGCCAATTTTGTAGATTTTTTTTTTAATTCCACGTCATTTATTCCAGAAAATCTAAATTTTTAAACCCCATCATAACAAAATATGGTGCCAATCATAATTGCTTCCTTTATTCCACAAAGCTAAATGAAACAACCATCATTGTATCCATACAATTATTGTGTGTCCTGTTGAAAAAAGCAAAAGAAACTGCTAAAAAATAATCATCTTAATTGATGGAATAAAATTTCAAGATCAACAGTTTGTTCCTATATTTTCTTTCAAAAACAAAGAAAACAGCGCACAGAGTGAAAGACACACTGATTTAATCAGCATTTCTGATTAAATAATGGTATGGTTGGTAATAAACTTTCTGTTAGACAAAACTGTCAGTATTTATTTAAGACTGACCAGCTCTCCTAAAATTACATATTTAGAATAAAAATTCAAAGAAGGCTAGGTGAAACTGAGTTAGAATACCATGCTGTACTTGTTGATCATTACTTTCAAAATACATTTTCCAAGTGCCGTAGCAGGTTTTTCAACAACAATTGAAAATTGTAATATATTGAAATACTGCAGAGAAATTTGAAGCAGATCAGGACAAGAGAAGAGCTTTCAAAATAATTATTCTCATTATTTCACCAAAAAAGTTTAAAATGATGACCATTCCCCAATACTGTATATGGGAAGCTGAATGCATGAATAATAAGCGCATCAAATTATTCATCAACGGTTTCCCGTAGAATTTAATTCTAAATGTTCTAAAAACCACGAATCTCAGCGTAACGCATTAAAAAATTATGGCATCAAAAACTATCTGCTTGTGGGAAATTCTGTTGTAAAAAATAGTACTGTACCAAAAGTCATTCTGTATAGTCACTTATTCAAGCTTGTATGATTCCTTTCCGTTTTAGTATTCCATAAACGAATGTTAAAACGGCGGAAGTCCCGCTGTAAGAGTACATTACAAGCAGTATTGCTGAAACAGTACTGTATACTGATGGTGAAACGTCATATGCTGCAACGACGAACGAGTGGTACTGAAGATGACTCAATAGCGACGTCAGTCAGGAGCGACACCTACGCTCCCGTATAAAAACAAATAAAATCACTCGTTGATCTTCCTGTTGCTTGGTGTCCGCTCTATCGCCTCACAACGGAAAGTTTCGCCTTGACTCGAACTCAAGTCTCAACCGACTTATTATACTGTACGTGCCCGGGCCCGAGACCATCAATCACTCGAACTGCATACAGTATATAGAAGCTAGCGCAAGCAACATCAGTTGGTGGTTGCCATGCAGGCAAAAAGGAAAGCGACCTAGCTGACCTTGCTTGGCGGGCAAAAGAGAGGAAGAGAGAGAGAAACAAATCAGACTTCGTCGGTGCATGCACCAGCAGCAGCAGCAGCAGGAGTTGCGCAATGGAGGAAGTCGACATTGGGAACCAGCGCGTGCCTGAGACGTCAGTCACTTATACTTCCATCCGAATTTCAAGCTGTCCCTATACGTAAACATGCGTAAACACGCAAAACAAAAACCCTGCGTTGGAGGCCGAATTTGATTCGAAGAAGAACGTAAAAATAAAAACCGCGCGGCCCCAGGATTGGAACTGGTAACCCTTGAATCTTTGCCCACATCCAAATGAAAGTCACCACAGGAAAGGCTATTATTACAGGTGGTACCAATTGGAAATTACTGACCCTATAATCCCTTGCTGGACTATTAGTGTCAATTGCAAAGCAATTAAATTGTGAGACACTTTGTAAAATTAAGAAATATGAGCACAAAAATGCAAAAAAAAGGAGCCAAAGCAGGTCAAATTTTGGGACAGAGGTAAAATTGCAAGTCAACCTCCTTACAAATTTGACCATCAAATTATGGGACAGTAAAATTGCAGGAGGTCAAATTGGAAGGTGCCACCTGTACTACAATAATGATTTGGAATAAAGAAACAAATGCTACAATTCTATGAGACAGAAATACTATCATGGCTAATATGCACTTCAGGAAATAACCTCAGAAATAAATCCTGATCAAAATTAATTCTTGAAAACAAATTTTATATTGAAATAATGTTATGTGTCTTCAAATGCATATAAATCTGACCTTGGACAGAAAATGAAAAAAAACAATACATGGGCTTCTATGGAAATCATTTCTAGGTAGATGTCACTGGAATCTATCATCCAGGTACAGTATTAAATCATACACAAAACAATATTGGTAAGGTTTAAAAAAAAGTCTAAAAAAATGAGGAATTATTCCTTAATCATCAAGTTACTGTAAGCTCATATTTGAGTGCAATGCAGATACATTTTAATTTTATTTCATGTTTTTATGCAATATGATTCCTGCGTGATTATTCAAAAACCCTAATAAATGTTTATAAAGTTGCCAAAGAATATAAGCAGAGAAGTTCATCAGAAGGCCATAAAATCATACACTTAAAAATCAAATTCATGTCTGAAGAAATGTACTGTATTCTTCATTGACTTTCATATTTGTTTACCATACATGGTCCCATTCATCTAATAGATTGCTATTCTCATATTTTGTTAAGTCGGTCATTCATGAAAATCATAAACAAAAAGGGGAACACAGTACAGTAGTGTACTGCATGTACAGTACATAGCATTTTCTTTCTTTTTAATGGTTACAATTGAATTCAAAACAGAGGAGAAAAATGGACTTCTTTGGATGTACAGTATAGTACTGCACTTATCTTTCAAAATAAAAAATGAACTTACACACAACAGCCAAGGATGATGAAGTGCATAGTTGAAAGAAAAATTAACAATCCAGAAAAATATTCTCTTTTTGAGTAACGTTTGTCAGGAGGTCGCCGACTATAAAATGTTTAATGGGTTTTCCATGTAAGAAACTTGAACAGCATATTCTAACTATGGAGCATCTGTCAGAAACAGACAGAAATTTAATTGGAATTATATAAAACCAATCTATAAAAAAAATATGACCATGACCAGGATTCGATCTCGCGCCCTACAGATCACGTCGAGTGCAGCGGACTCCTGCGCTCTGTGAGCTGCTCTTAGTCCTCTTACACACATAAAAAAAAAAAAAAGAACGCGGAAATCGTATCGCTGCTCTTCGTCAACCGATTTCCGGCCGCGATTCCACGTAACTTCCACGTGTAATGTGTGCATCACTACGTCATCATCATCATCATCATCATGCTTTTATCTCTTTCACTCATACATCTTTTCTGGCTCATCCCGCTTGATATATACAGTATTAGACGGTATGGATGGTGCCACTGCGTGACTGAGGAACACCAATGAGAAATAAGGAAACCGAACCTTTACTATATGCATCTCTTGTATACAAGCATATATACAGTATAGATACGCTCCATATGTAGTAAAGTGGCGTTGACTCAGCAGAATTTCATGTTTTCAGTTCACACATCTCCCCCCATTGCTGCAGCATTATTATCTACATATCTCAAAATGTAGAAGAAGAAGAAGGAGGAGGAGAAATATAAAGGATTAAGGGCTTTTTCAAGAGGAGTTTTCTGAGATATATTGCACAAAAGGTGTCATTGCTGCCAAATATGGAAATGAAGAAGAAGTTACTACTCTAACAAGTAATAGAGCGTCCGCAGTGCAGAAAAAAAGGAAAAAAAATGAAAAAATGATTGCAGGAGTGGGATTCAAACCCACACCTGCAGAACCACACTGTAACCCGAACACAGCGCCTTAGACCACTCAGCCATCCTGACAACTTAATGTTAATTGATGCATTTTAAAGTAGTCAAATTAATTCAAGGTGCAAAAGGCCACAGACACACGTTACACGACGTCCTTATTATTCCCCCCCAGACCCCTGTAGGATCCTACTGGTCGTTCCTCCCACTGCGGACGTTAAAAGGAAATTACTGCACAAGCACAGTAATTAAGAAAACAGTAGCAACCAATGATCCAAACAGAAATAGCTTTAGCAGAAATTGTGCTAATGTATTAAATTGTCCAGTTGAAATTTAAATTTTGAGTGAAAACGTCAATTATATCTTTGATTTGCAAGAAAATTCTCAAAAATTGAAATCAACTGTAGAAGAACAAATTTCTTCTTTCAGCATCATTTGACCTATATAAGTTTCTTTTCATATGCATCCCTTAACTTATAAAAGCACTCTTTTTGAAAGGCCTGAACATTCTTAATTTCCTCACCATACCCAAACTTTTGAATAAATATTGTAAATTCTTTGAGAACTTTCCCAAGATAATTTAGACAAATTTCAATATGAAGACTAATGAAAGATAGCCAAATTCTGTGTGTTAGACCAAATGTTCTTTATACCTTAGTCCTGCAATGCACAATACCTGCATACAGTATATCACTGATACACAAAATTACTGTTCATCAAAATTTGTTTCATGAGCAAAGCAATTAGCTTCAGCTTGAAGAATAACCCAGGCAACATTTAAATCATAAATCAAACACATCATATGAGACATTCCCTAAAGAACTGTCAGAATTGCCTGAAGATACCCAAAGTAAATTGAACACCAATGAATCAGCATACACTATCTCATCCACCTCTTTTACCCATTCATCCTGAAACACATTACACATACAGTACATGAAATCAATTCCCACAAAAAAAAACAAGCTTGACTTTCTTGGGCAACAGCACCTGGCATTTTTCTTCTGAATGCTTCAAACATTCCTCTGACATGTTATGCCTGACTAACATGAATAACTTTATAATCCATCAGGGGAGATAGAAAAAAAAATCTTCCCTGCATGGGATTCGAACTCGCTTCCTCTGGTCTGCATCCCACCCTTCTTTTAAAAATATGAATCACTGCTATTCTCTTATACATGCCTAATCATTCCTCAACTCTTAGACAAACGGTTAGTGATGTGATGTAAGATGAGCTAAGAAAAAAAACACGTACATATATACAATTATTGCCGGAAGTGCTGCCGATGAAATACAATGTACTGTATAAGAAACACCCGCAGGAGGAAAATAGACAAAGCCCAGCCCCGTGATGGAAGTCAAAGAATAGTTTATGGAACTATATACATCCGCGTTCGTGAGGCCCAGCCATTAAAAAAGGCGACCTCGATCCGAGGTCAACACTGACGCTTAAGGGCGACCCAACCTGACCCGAGGCGAACCAAAATTTTTTCCCCAACCGCAAAGGAAAGAAGAAAGATGTAAAAAAAATAAATCGAGGGAGGGCACAATAAGTTTTCTCAGTACCTTGAGAATAAATTCTTCGAATAAAAATAGGTTCCAGGTAAGAAAAACATCATTCCAAAAATTTGGGCCAGTTTTCGTTCCTGATATGCTAAGAATTTTTCAGAAATTTATGTGCAAGCCTTATTGCATCTTATTCCCCGAATGACATTTTTAGACAACCTTCGAATTTTAGGACTCCTATCATAATTTTCCCAAGACCGCATCACTCTTGTAAGTTGGAAAAAATGGAAGGTTTCAACAGCAGGCGAATCTCCTTACAATAAAAACCTATCACAATTTTGTCTAAAAGCAAAATTTTATGAAGGACATCAAGACTTGGAAAGGGAAAGGGCCTAAAATTGTTCCAACAGAAATTAATTCTAGCATTTTTGCAGTGAATCTTCACTAAATTTAAAAATGTTGAAAACATTTGTAAATGCCATCTGATCCATAAAATAACAGTCTTACATGACAAACAAATTGCTATTACTTTCAGGCCATTTTATTCTCTAAAATTTCAAACCTTGGTACAAGCAAACATTTGAGTATACAGTACTGTATGTCATAGACTGATCAAACATTGCTCTGTGAAACATTTCACACATTTGCCCATATTCACAAAAATGAAAAAAACATTTTTGCATGAATTCACTATATTAAGTCATCCAAGACAGGATAATAATGTGTACAGTGAGACCTCTACATGCAGACACCTCCACATTTGGACACCTTGACATGTGGACAATTCAACCTAAGGACACTCATTTTCCTATAAATATCATTAAAAAAGGCCCAAAATGTGGACACTGACAATATGTGCTAAAATTGCAAATAAGTTTCAGGCTAAATTACAAGAAACAGATATTTCCAACCAAAGATCTATGTAAGGATATTTCTTTGGCATTTTTCACCTTATTGCATCTTATTCCCCGAATGACATTTTTAGACAACCTTCGAATTTTAGGACTCCTATCATAATTTTCCCAAGACCGCATCACTCTTGTAAGTTGGAAAAAATGGAAGGTTTCAACAGCAGGTGAATCTCCTTACAATAAAAACCTATCACAATTTTGTCATGACTAAAAGCAAAATTTTATGAAGGACATCAAGACTTGGAAAGGGAAAGGGCCTAAAATTGTTCCAACAGAAATTAATTCTAGCATTTTTGTAGTGAATCTTCACTATAAATTTAAAAATTTTGAAAACATTTGTAAATGCCATCTGATCCCTAAAATAACAGTCTTACATGACAAACAAATTGCAATTACTTTCAGGCCATTTTATTCACTAAAATTTCAAACCTTGGTACAAGCAAACATTTGAGTATACAGTACTGTATGTCATAGACTGATCAAACATTGCTCTGTGAAACATTTCACACATTTGCCCATATTCACAAAAATAAAAAAAACATTTTTGCATGAATTCACTATATTAAATCATCCAAGACAGGATAATATTGTGTACAGTGAGACCTCTACAAGCGGACACCTCCACATTTGGACACCTTGACAATTCAACCTAAGGACACTCATTTTCCTATAAAAAATGCATAAAAAAGGCCCAAAATGTGGACACTGACAATATGTGCTAAAATTGCAAATAAGTTTCAGGCTAAATTACAAGAAACAGATATTTCCAACCAAAGATCTATGTAAGGATATTTCTTTGGCATTTTTCCTATTTAACCATTTAACCATATCAATTTATCTAATTTTTAAAAATTCCCTCCAGCATAGAGGGACTTCCTTCTCCTTTTTGTTACTAGAATTTTATTTCAACAGAGAATGCCAAAATTTCAATGTACTGAAGAGGCATGCAATAATTCAATGCTCCAAATATCCTTATTGAGTTGAAAGATATTGATTGAATCAGTTTCAATTTGCAGAAAACTTTTTCTATTATATTCAGGGAATTCTGATGAATATTTCTTCCATAAAAAAAAACAAATTATAAATTATACAGTATTTTGTAAGTCTAAGAAAAAGTGAGTTATTCTGACTTATTGGGGACTTTCTTGACTCTTGAGGCACCAATTACGTCCATATCTCAGGGTCTCACAGTAATTCATTCAATAATAATCCAAACTATTCCTGGCCTGCAAAAAAAAAAAAACCGAAAAAACTTCTGAACCAACCCTCATGCATCATTCTCACCATTTTCTCACCCCAACGAAAAGCCAAAGGAACTCAAACACCTGTCAAGCGAAAAAAAATTCTCAGATGCACGTTTAATCCCTCCAGCAGTAATTTGTTTTTCTTGGAAAATAATTCTACAGATAATGCCAAGGAATTTGTTCTTTTACGCTACCATGTATGCAGTAGATAAAACTAGAGCACTTATAGTCGGCGAATCACAAGAAATGCTTTCATTCCCACGTGGTGGGAAAAAAGAATATAATGTGAAGGTCAAGAGTGAAGCCAGTCAACTGCCCCACCGAAAAAGGGAAGCCGGAAAAGTGTCCTTCCCATATCAAGTACCAGAATACTTGCTTCCACTTATTAAGTCACTTCATTGCAATGGGGTCCATGTAAATTATGCTGGATCAAGAAACAAAATAACACCTTGTCTCTAAAACCAGGAAAAACATGTAAAAGATCTGTCTCATCATGTTTCAAAATGTGGAACATTTCACTTTTGAGTACTCTACACTAAAATTCAGAAAACAAGGAGTATAAGTTTGATATCTGAAAAAAAATTAAACCACTAACTGCTGTGAACAAGTACAAAATTCCTGAAATGAAAAACATTTGAATTGTATTTCTTCCTGATATTTTTGAGACTTTTACATCTGAACCTGAAAAACATCAAATTTGAGAAAGTCATCTTGACACAAACTGGCTCCCTATTTTATAAAAAAATACTGTACTATATGACTTTATGTAATACAATATCACAGAAAGGTATAAATAGATTAAGTGAATCATAAATGTGCAAAATATCTTGGCTTCATACTGAATGAGCACAATAATGTCAAGAAATTAATGATTAAAAAAAGGTTTGTCTGTTTAAAACTTAACTAAATTTTAATATTTCCCCCATTTTAAGGCAGTCAAAAAAGAAAAAAAAATGGAGGCTCTTTTGATATGCAATTCATGTTTTATTTCAAAAAGAAAACAGAAAAAATGTATAAAAAACTGCTAATTTTCTGTAATATCTTATAAAGCTATTGAGACATACAGTATTAAAATTATTTGTGTTACATAATATAAACATTTTGCAACAAGTAGAGGAATATTTTATATAAAAACTATCCACAATAGCAAAAACTATCCACATTTCTGAGTTTCTTTACCTTCCTCCATCATAGAACACATCTTTCCCTTTTGTCTCTCAAGGCAAAATAGACCAGATTTTTGCCAAGATGAACCTTGAGCTAAAACTTAAAATCAAACCCTTTTTGCTGACGTCAAAGCAGTCAGTACACTAGAAAGTAGGCCTAGAAAATCAATACATCACACCAACTTCAAATAAGCTCATCTTCTATAGGGCTTCTTTGCGTCATGCCTCTGATTCTTTCCTTGGAAGACAATATAATGCTGCTCGTCTATATACTTCCTTAAAATTCAAAAAAATGATCTTGAGTACATGAGAATGCCAAAAAAAAATTTCGAAGAAAACTCCATGGGTATACAATGACAGGAGTTTCCTGCTTATGACAGTAAGTTCAGGGAAACCCTGACATTAAAGTAATTGCATCAGCCACAAAATTACAGGATCCTTCCTTCCTGTATAAACTAAAAAAAAAAGACACTGTATTATCAGACTTTATTTTTAGGAAAAGACCCACACTTTCGATTGGAAGATGAACTAAAAATAAATATGGTGCTTTTGAGGTATCAGGAACCAAACACAAATTTTATAAATACTAAAAAAAAAAAAAAAACCAGATGCCTATATAGCTTGTCTGGGCTGGGGTGTCTCATCATTGTCCTGTCCTTGCAGCCACACATGCACCCAGGATGTCAGCCTTGACCCAGTGCTGCTGCTGCTGCCAGCAATCATCCCATCACAAAAAAAAATCCTCTATCCCCACATCACATCCTCTGCTGATAGCCCAACTCCATTCAGAGGCTCATCAAAAAATAAGCAACACTTCATTAAACAATAATAAAATCGTATTTTTTTTTACATGTCGAAGTTCTGTGAAATGAAGGTTTTTCTGCTGATGAGGCCACTAGAAATCGTTAAACGTGAAATACATAAATTTGTTGAAAGTGAAATTACAACAAAAAATTGCAGCATCCTTTCTTAGGGTGCAGTATGATAATATCAAATCTTATTTAAAAATAATGTATTTAAAACTTTTATTTTTTAGGTCAATGTCCAATTGCCACAGCAATGTTGTAGAATTGTTCTGTGATACACATTCAATATTACAAAGCTTTCTTTCAGCTCATCCCAGTGGCTTTGTTGTAAATAAATTTTGGCGTATTCCAAAACTCAAATACTGTACTGTACTCATAAATATGAGAGACAGTCAGGAATCTAAAAGATTTATTTATTCAGCAACAAAGCTAAGAACTTTATGCAACAGAGAATAGAAAACATGCGTGGAATTTTTTGGATTTTTACTGCTGGAAAAACATTCTCATTCAATCTGTTGCCAAAGTTGTTAAGAAGCAAAATTATAAATTACAGTTCAGTTACAATTCGCAGAGAAAACAAAATCAGCATATGCTTTATTTACTGAGTCATGACCATGTGCATTGGGAACACATACAGACATGTGGAAAACCCCAACAGAAAGCCTTTTTTTATTGAGAAGAATATATTAAAAGATTGAAGAATGAAATAAAATAGTCAAAAAATGGAAACCATTGGATGACCATGTGCATTGGGAACACATACAGACATGTGGAAAACCCCAACAGAAAGCCTTTTTTTATTGAGAAGAATATATTAAAAGATTGAAGAATGAAATAAAATAGTCAAAAAATGGAAACGTAACCGTCTACTACATAGTCATTAAAATTTTATGAACTTGAAGTTTTCTTTGGGGTTCGATGATTATTAGACTACGGGGTTAAAAATTATTACTTCAGTAAGTACTCGATGTAAGTTTCATGTCATCTTCCTAACCTGGTCCATATTATGGAAACTTGACATATCCAGAAAAAATTACTTCATTCCAGAAATAAGTTGCTGATGATGAAAAAGAAGAAACTTTCAAAAACAACCTAAAAGTGATACTTTGACTTATCTTGGCCAAGCATAAGCACAAAAACAGTGAATTAATTCAGATGATTAATTTTTAATAAATCCCACAATAATAACATATGTTTACTCATTTCAAAACTTTGAGGAAGGGATAATTTTTTCTTGATGAGTAATCCCCTCCGAAAGTGTAATTGAAAGGCTTTCAATTCATCAAGAAGCATATAACTATCTTGGTTTTGGATCCCTATATAGCTTTTTGTCAAATTAAAGAAATTTCACAATTTGGATATAAAGAGCTGGATGAAATTGACATTGGCAGATGATGTATCAGTAATTTTAAAATACTTGAACTTCAAAAGAAACCCCAAGCTACTAATAATCTGATGCCCCAATTTTTAATAATGAAGTCATTCATGAGCTACATTCAAAGTACAGTAATTCCTAACCTGGTCCATATTATGGAAACTTGACATATCCAGAAAAAATTACTTCATTCCAGAAATAAGTTGCTGATGATGGAAAAGAAGAAACTTTCAAAAACAACCTAAAAGTGATACTTTGACTTATCTTGGCCAAGCATAAGCACAAAAACAGTCAATTAATTCAGATGATGAATTTTTAATAAATCCCACAATAATAACATATGTTTACTCATTTCAAAACTTTGAGGAAGGAATAATTTTTTCTTGATGAGTAATCCCCTCCAAAAGTGTAATTGAAAGGCTTTCAATTCATCAAGAAGCATATAACTATCTTGGTTTTGGATCCCTATATAGCTTTTTGTCAAATTAAAGAAATTTCACAATTTGGATATAAAGAGCTGGATGAAATTGAACCAATGTTTAAAACATTGATATAGCTCATGAAAATACTGAAGCAAAAAGCAGGACAAAAACTTTCGAAAAGATCCAACTGATGCATAAAATGCCCTGAAATGTGATACAATGAATGTTGCTGTTTATTTTTGGTTGTTTTCCCTGCATGGTGGAGAGGAAGCCAGCTGAAGTGTATAATGACTGCAATCATATTTTCCCCCTCATCCAAGTGCCAAAACAAAAGAAGAACAGTCACCTGTAGCAAAAACTGAGAGCATACTAATTTATTCGAAAATTTGTGAACACCAGCATGGCAATAAAAAAACCAAGAATAAAAATTTTAACTTTTGACGAATGTGATGAATTAATGTTTAAAATATATGCAGTCTTTAAAGATGAAAACACTGCCATTTAAAATTAATTTTCATACCATTCATTATTGCGGCTTTTTTCTGGAAGTACTTTTAGTATTAAAGGAATGATATTTTTTGGTAAACCATCAGCTAGGTCACTTGTGTTATTTTTTAGAACTAAAAGAAACAAAAAAATATTATTTTCTCTCCCATTTCCGAGGGGATCAAGGTTTTTATTTTTAATTTTTAAATATCCGTCAGAATAAATCCCAGGCTATTTCTGAAAGGGATCCCGGAATTATCGTCACCCTCAATCAGAACGTTAATCCCGACGGGATCTAATCAGCACCCGTTTATTGGAATACATAATTGGACTCCGGTGGAAAAGTATAGTGTATAAAAACCCCGGTTGTCCTTCTCTATCTGGAGGTCAACCTGAGACAGGCTGGGCTGGGTCACTATTATATAGCTGCTGGCAATCTCGGCAATAAACGCGAGGCTTGTCCGTCATGAGGGACTCCACAAATGCACCAATCAGCAAAAACCCCACCAGGTTTACGTCTAAACTCGTCAGCATTCCAACTTTAGCTACTTTTCATTTCTTTTTTTTTAATTGCATGTTTATTGTTCTTCGGTTTGCGTTTAGAGCTTTTTATAAATGCTTCATGGCATTTCAATTATTTATAATTTATAACTAATAAATTTCATTATGTAATTTTCACTATTTAAAATTTGTAAATTTATTAATCTATTGATAAATTGATAAATTGACAAACACCTTATCATACTTAAACTCAGAATTAACATTTAATATATTTTCAAGTAATATCATTGATGAAATTTATAGAGGACTGTTTTATGCGTGGAATCAGCGTTTAGATTTAATATATTTTTAAATTGTATATATTTTTTATATTTGATTCATTTTTCTAAAGATAAGAGAGGATATTTAAAATTGCTGAAGTTTTTCAAATTTTGTATAAAATAACGTATTTCATGAGGAATGGCAACACTCAATTACAAACAGATAATTGCTCCTGTCTTTTGTAACCATCACAGGAGGAAATAAAATCAATTTTTCCAAAGATAATATTTCAAAAATTTCCCTCAAAAGCAATACTAAGACAATACTAAAAGTTTCATTTTCATAATATTAGCAATTTATGAGGATCTTCTATATGCTCAACACATTTACACACTTACTTTCCTTCAGCTAGGGAAGAAAGGGATCAATAATGCTTCAAATTTTATTTTCAATATGAAAAATGGCCATTTGTATGTTTAGATATTATTTAACTTTGTAATTTTATTTTATTACACATGCACTCAGGAGAGATGGAGAAAGAGAGGTGATTCATCCAGTAATAAGAAGGTTATTTAGTCAAATCATTTTTTAAAAGTTTACATTCATTGAATAAAAAAATAAAAAAGAGAAACAGGCAATTAAGAAAAAAAGGTGCTGCATTAAACTCTTGATGCGATTCGAAAGCATTCAATTGTGTCTTTCGTAACCCCTCGTTTTGTACCTGGACTCGCCCTCAGGGGAGGGAGGTGATTTTTGCCTCAGACCAAAAGTACGTAACTATCCCCGCTTTTTCTTCCTCTGAATGAAGTAAACAACTTCCGCAGAAAACCTCCAAACTTTTTATGGCGTCCCGGAACCCGGAAACAGGAAGTGAGAATAATTCCGATGTCTCGGCTTCGTTTTGCTCTTGTCTGATGGCACAAAAAGAAAACAGCAAAATAAAAAAAATACGAGAGTCTCAAATTATTGACTAAAATGGTTTTTATTCGTTTTCGAGGAAACTTTTTTTTTCTCGCAATTTTGTGGAACGCTCAACACCTGGTGTCTTCAGCTGCCCCCAGCACGGAAAGTAATTTGCTCCAATGCCTCCCAAGGCTGATAAAATTATCTACTGAGTCACTAAAACCTGTCAAGGAAAAATGAAGATAATCTTGCAATTACTGTNCTCCAAACTTTTTATGGCGTCCCGGAAACAGGAAGTGAGAATAATTCCGATGTCTCGGCTTCGTTTTGCTCTTGTCTGATGGCACAAAAAGAAAACAGCAAAATGAAAAAAAAATACGAGAGTCTCAAATTATTGACTAAAATGGTTTTTATTCGTTTTCGAGGAAACTTTTTTTTTTCTCGCAATTTTGTGGAACGCTCAACACCTGGTGTCTTCAGCTGCCCCCAGCACGGAAAGTAATTTGCTCCAATGCCTCCCAAGGCTGATAAAATTATCTACTGAGTCACTAAAACCTGTCAAGGAAAAATGAAGATAATCTTGCAATTACTGTATACTGTACCACTGACTCGTCGTCGGAATTCCTCAAACACGAATTTTCCAAAGAAACAACGCGTGTTATTGTTAGTCACAAAATAAAACCTTCTCCAGAATCGATATACGCAAGTCCAAAATTCACTTACGCAGAATATTTGGCAATCAACAGCTGAATTATTGCTCGCAATAGTTGAACTTGAGATAATTTTCATCCATTGACAGGAAAAATTGCTCATACAATGTGTGCCATAGACAATTATTTTGAAAATACAAGTTCAAAGAAAGAGGATATTGAGAAAAACTTGTAAAAGACACAAGCTATATTCAGAAATTTGGGCAATTTCTGCTGCCTCAGTTCTGTGTCAATACAGGTATAAAATTATTGACATATGTTTAGGGATAATTTTTATACTTTACCATAGACGTATTTTTAACTTTTGACCTGTTTCCTTTCGTGTTATTACTTCATATGTAACTGTTCAAAAGCAATTGTAAATTCAGAGAAACAGGCATGATGAATCTGCCAACATTTTTTGAGTGGGGAAAAAATTAGTGCATAACCTCAATCATGCATTCCAGTCAAACACACATACTGTTTATTATCGTCTATCTTAAGTATACAGTGTTATAAGAAAGTTCGTATAAAATAGTCGTAATCATGTAATTATCCTTTTTGTACAAAAAACTCCCGTACAAGTTCTCTCTGAAGGTAATACTGTGTAAGTAATTTAATTACATACAGTAGTGTATGTCTTACTCCATTATGGGTTCATTATTCATTCATGAATATATTTTACATCACATGAAACTTTCTTCATTTCTTTCTATGTGATGCAATAACATACAACACAGTTTTGAAGCCCTGTGGAAGGGCCCTTTTTTGAACAGCTGCGGGCGCGTCCCGAGACGCGCCAATTATTGTTTAATTTTAAAAGTATTTTGTCAGTTTTAATTGTTCTCAACAAAAAATTCCGCAGTAATTTTTAATGTATGTCATCACATACAGAATGAGGTAATACCCAAGTAATAAGTAAGTACTTATATAAAATGTAGTGTACTTTGAAAGAAGTAAAGAAAGATACACTACGTTATTGTATGTTGTGAATCATATGTATATTTATACATTATATGCATGCATAAAACTGTTTTTTGTAATATTGTAAAAGTAGTATTTTTGAAAAAATTTGCATTGGATTCCAAGTGCATGTGTTGAGGATGCATGTGCATGAAAGGCATCTATTGTGACCCTTTCATTGAAATTACACATAGTGCATGCTTTACTCCATCTGTTGCATGGTTCTCATTCAGTAAGTTAAATCATGCAATGAACCTTCATTTGCACATATTTTGATGGTGCAACAGCATGCCATTATATTTCACCTGCAGAATATTCAGAAAAAAAATCCCATTGCCAAGAATATATCAAGAGTATTGAAATGGAATCAGTGTGTGCTGAAGGACAAGCAGGGAAGTACCCCATAGGTCAGATAATGTCCTTATTTGGGTCATGATAGGAGCTAGCCCCCTCCATCCCTGCCCCCCCCCCCAAAAAAACCCACCACAATACCTCAAAAAACACAAGTGCCCCCCCCCTCCTTGTGATGCAACAGGTAACAAGCAGGAAGTGCTCTGTGATATTCTTCTTCCCCTCTCATGTCGCCTATTTTGTAATGCAGTTTGTCCAAGGAAGTTGTGGTGGTGGTTGGTGAGGAGGAATATATAAACACACACACACACACAAATATCCCTCCCTCTATCCCCAAGATTCACCCAAAAATAAATAAATGAAGTAAAATGGCCATTATAAGGATGAGGCCTTCGTTTTTCTGGTTCCAGATCCACACACACACACACACACACACACACACACACACACAAACACGTCTTGAGACAGTGAGAAAGGAAAAATTGATGGGACAGGTGCGAGGGTTCAGAGAGAGACACGGTTTATGAGGGAAGCCAAAACGCGGGTCCTTGTGACTTTAACCGGCTTGCTTGTGGCGCACCGGGCTTCAGTTGGTTGCCGACTTCCGCGCCGGTCGGATGTCCCCAGTGGTACCCGGGGGTACCACAAAGATGAAGACATGCTTGACTCGGGTTTTTTTTTAATTCTGTAAAGTTGACACATTTTCGGAAACAAGTGACCTACATTCTTCTTGAAATATTTGCACAGTAGTAGTTTTTGTTTATGGTGGACTGCTCATTTTTTGTGGATTGAAAATGAAGTGGTGCATGAGTGGTCAGGTCTGACCATTAAAAGAAAAGATACTACATATATGTCTCAGGGATACAAATATTGACACATTTTCCTGAGAGGTCTTATTGGTGCATCAAGATCCTGCTCATTCAGGTATGAATGTCTGATGAGACTATTGAAGAAAATATTCTTTCCATGTGGAACCAGTGGTACCAAAATTTGAATTTCATAATTTCTTTCAATTATTTGTCAAGATTTCATGACATTTCTCTTCCTCATCCAATAATTTCATTCAGGCAGAACACTTGTTTTTGGCATACAATTTAATTACAAAAATTACAGTACTGCAATACAAAGAGCATCAATGGTCACATGTGGCCATTCTGAAAAATATGATGCTTTCTGTCTGTGGAAAAATTCTCAGGTTGCCAAAATATATATAAACTCATTTTCTAGATAATTGTTGCAAAGACGCTTTCTAATCAGGGATAAATAATGTCTATGATGGAACAATTGAAGAAAACATTATTTTTGTCTTTCTTTAGAACCAGTGGTACAAAAGTTGAATTCTGTTTGTCTGCTTGGGAAATTCAGGAAGTAGTTATAACATTTCTTTTACATATGTAATATACTTTCTCTCAAGGCAGAATTCACCGTTTTTGGCTTCCTTATGCTGTATGACACAAGTACTGAAAAGTGGTCAGAATAAGTGACCTTTCTGACATTTGGGATGCAAGTGATCTTTCTCTGATGAAATTATCAGGGAACCCACAGTCAAAGTGTCTTTCAGATAAAATTGTCATTAAGTGAGGAAGTTCTGCTGGGACTATGAAAGAGGCAATTATTTCAAGCCATCTTGTTAAGAACCAGTGGTGCCAGAAATTGGATCAGAATTTGGAAACCTGGAACATTTTGGAAGATGAAATACCTTCTTTGAGATGGAATACCAGAAATAGTACCTGTGAACAAGAGTAATAAAAATTAAGTGAATATCCAAGCTTTTAGTTACCAAGTCATCTGACACAGCAGTGTCCTCTAAGTTCAATCTGCAGTTCATTTTCCACCTGTAAGTGATTTTTACCAAAAGGGAGTCAACTATAATTACTACAGTAAACATTTTAGTGGACACTAATGGCCATAAATTTCAAGTGCTGTATTTTGTCATTACCCATGCTCTCCACACAATTTTTTTCTGGTCATATGGAAATAATTTACCATAATTTATCAATATGAAAGTAGAGGGCAGATTTTCCTCTTTTTCATCAGAGTATAACTGTATTACTGTAATCATCAGTTCCTCAGACTTACTTGTGGATGGAGTCCACCTGCATTAAACTTCATCATACAAAAGGTGTATGAAAACTCATGACAAACAGGCTCATTTTGAGTGATTCAGATGAATGGAAACAAGAAGGAAATTTCCATTTTCATGTGTTAATTTTCCCTAATGAGAAAGTTACTACTGTACATTAATAAGTATTTTATTAGTTCTTCTATAATTAAATTTAACTTTCTACAAGAGCAATCCTTGGGTAAAGCACATTTTTACTACAATTCAGCTTCAATGAATATATATGCTTTAATGCAGCACGTTAGTGAAATTATATGTAACATATGCTTGCTGATATTAAACTTATTACAGTACTAAAATCTATTTTCATGTAACACGTTTTTAAGTTGATCATCTTTAAGTGGAACGAATAAAATTTACCCTACAGCAAATTTGGATGAACTCCTATAGTAACCATCAAAAATCTTTTCAGGAAAAAGAACGTGTTTATCCCACAAAAAAATGTGCAAGAATATGACATATACCCAATGAAAATATGAATAGAAAAATGTGAAACATATTTCTGATCATAGTGAAACATGGGAGTATTTTCTGTTATAGGTTATTATTTCCTGACGCAAAGAAGTTCAGGTAGAATTAATAGCATCTTCATTTTTGTGCGTCAATTTTCCATCATTATGCTCATTTAAAAGTTTGCATGTAACAAATAAAAACCTAAAGAAAATACTGTTCGGGAATAACTGACAGAAAATAGTAAGACGACACCATTTTAATTTTCTCTAAAACATTTCAAGTGCCGCAGACCAACACAAATGTTGCTCTACAATGGGTGAAAAATTTTCTTGATTAAGAATATGAGTCTTATCTCATCTTGCGAAATATTATACTTTTTTAATTTAAAAAAACATGGAATTAATATTCTTATTTTTTTTCGAATTTCCAGTTTTTTCACCCCTTGGGGCGGTGAGTTGTGATTTGTCGTTCGGCGGTAAAAGAATCGAATCACGAGCACCTTTGCCAACATCCAAAAAAGAGAAAAACTCATTCCCGAAAAAGGAGGAGGAGAATTATTTTTGTGACTCGCAAAAAAAAAAGAAAGAATATACAAAGCAAAAAAAAAGAAAGGAAGAAGAAGAGAAAGAAGAGAGAGAGGAAAAACAAATCCGACATAAATCCGAACTCAGCGGAAACCGAGCTGTGATATTTTTTCCCTGAATCCCCTCCAAAAAAAAAAATCTCGTTCAAGAGATTTTCAAAAAAAAAAAAGAGTTTTTCTTTCGCCGATCGACGACGACTAAAGAAGACCCACCAAAAGTACCAGAAAAAAGAGAAAGGTTGTGACACCGTCATCATCATCATCTTCGTCACCAAGAAGCAAAGCAAAAAAATATATATATTTAAAAAAAATGTCGACAGCAACGGCAGAAACCATGGACACACTGTCACCAGCCTTGGCCAAACTCGACATCGACTCGGAAGAAGACAACGTGGAAATCATCATCACTCCAAAGGCCAAGTCCGGCACCAGCTCATCGTCGTCATCTGCACCAATCATGACCACAACAACGTCAGTGTCGATGTCGAGTCCCAATTCCCCCGACACGGACTCATCGTCAGACGGATCCGCGTTTTTCGACGCCGCGAGTGACAAGGCTTCGCTCATCTACGATTCCTCTCAACGTCGAGACTCGGGTTTCGAAGAAAAGAAATCCAGCAGCAAGTCCAAGGACAACAAGGAGAATGATGGTGCCCGAAATAATTCGGTCATGACCGAGGAAGAAGAAGATGACGAGTTCGTGGTGCCAGACAAGGAATTGGTGGAGAAGATCGTGGCGCAGGTGGAGTTTTACTTCAGCGACGCCTCCATCACCAAGGACGCCTTTCTACTCAAGCACGTGCGGCGAAACAAGGAGGGGTTCGTGTCACTCAAACTCATTTCTTGCTTCAAGAGGGTCAAGCATCTTACAAAGGACTGGCGACAGGTGAGGAGACATTGTAAAAAGTTTTTATAAAATAAATTAAAATCAAAATTCACCTGGTACGTTAAATACATATTGTACACATTTTTAATCTGCTCCCTGATTCTAGGGTATTGGTTGAAATTGAATGTCTTGAGCTTGTCTCGGTGTTTTATTTTTAACCCAGGGATTTGATTTGATTGAAGACCAGAAAGATGTTTCATTTTTTGCAGCATGAACTTAGCGTACTTTTAGGGTCTGCAATAACTACTGTATTGCACTAATTGTGAATTTTACTTTTTGAATGCCCAAAGTGGGACAATTATGTTTCATTTCTGCTCCTGTCTTTTGGGCAATTTTATCTGGAAGAAAATGTGTGCCAATTTTATCAGCAAAGTGCTTTGGCGGAAAAGTTATTTTGCAGAAACAGAAATATCACAAAAAGTAAAAGACGTAGCAATATTTTACTGATCAGTAATATTCACCATCTGCCATAAAAAACACAGATATTCAAAATAGATTTATGAATTTGCTTTTCCAAAGCTATATATAAATGCATCACAATTTGAAATGCTTCAGAATCCCATTTTGTGTTGTCAAATACAGTAACTATATCCATGCAATCATTCAAAAGGCTAAACATTTACAGATGCCAAATAGTTATGAATAACATTATTAAAAAGAGATCAAAACTCTTCATACAATGTAACGCAAATGTAGGGCAAGGCCCACAAGGAACAAAATATAAATTAAATTGCAATGAATGAAGCAGACAATCTGTCCAGGAACAGGGCAAGGGGTTCTTTGATAAGAATTCCAAAAGAGAAATACTGCATATAGGAATATCAAAACTCAAGAATGGGTATAGATTCAATCAAGACAAAGTTTATCTAAGAACCAATTGTGACAAATGCCAATTTGAGCGTGTAAAGGTTAGGGCAAAAAAATGGATAACAAGAAAGGGAGGAGAGAGAGAGAGAGAGATAGGTTTGCATGATGCGCATTTCTGCACAGCAAATTTCTTTGGTACCCTGCATCTTTTTGGACTCAGGGTCCAAATTGTTTCCTGCAAAAACCCCCTTTTTTTTTATACAAGCAATGCGGCTTTCAGTCAAGTTGATGGGGCAAAAAAAGCTGTAGGGGAACAATGAGGCTAGGCTCAGTTTTATTTTCAGAATCTTAATAATTTCAGATTTTAGTGAAAGAAGGGTTTGAAGATAGAGGTCATTCTGGTTTTTTCCCAAAGCTATGCATCAAATTTTGAATTGCTTCAGAATCCAATGTAGTGTTTTCAATATTCATGCAATCATTCCAAAGACTGAATATTCATATATGACGAATTGTTATGCATGACATTAAAAAGAGATCAAAATTCTTCATCCAATTTAACACAAATATTCCAGGCAGTTTTCTGTGTATTTTCCAGAGCTACATCAAATTATGAAAGGATGAAGAATCCCATTTTGTGCTTTCAAATACCTATATTCATGCAAATTCACAAGAATAAAACTTCAAATATGCTGAATTCTTAGGATTTATGTATTTTCATCAATATCCACATATTCTACACATTTGCATGGAATTGAAAAATCGAATCTGTCAAGTGTTGAATGATTCATGATACTTTCAGTGGTACAAGTTCAATCACATTTCGGAGTTTTTGGAATTCTGATTTTTTCATCATTTGAATGACTATACGAAAAATTTCATTCAAGAATCTTCATCCAATAAAAACCAAAATTTTGAATATTTCTCAAGAATAGTCCAAGACTGTATCCAAAAAAATGTAGTCATTTGTATTATAAAACTCAATTGCTAAAATAAAGCCGTTCTTGTTTCCTTTTCTCATGCACTTATTTTTGAAGTACAGTAGTACAACAAATGTCAAGGATTGACATACGTCACCTTTAAATGGATAATGTCTGGATGGGATCTTTAGTCTCTGAAGAGAATATGAATCAAATTTAGAAATTCTAATTTCATGGCCAATCGTTCAAAAATAATGTTTGGCATCAAAATAGTCTTATTTTGAGACTCGTTTCAGAAGTGAATCATATTTTTTGGCTGAAACTAGTCACGTCATCTTTGATGGCTTTTGTAACAATGGGCTAAAAATAAAATTTTCAGGTATTTATGTGTAGGATACGAAGTATTACAACGATTCAATCATTCATCAAGTACCCTTGAAAAGTACGCAGAGCACAAATTTCCAGAAATAAAATTGCAAAGAAGGATTTTGTCAAGACTTTCCAATACAATATGGCGGTGTCTTAGAAGAATATCTTCTTATATAGAAGAAGGTAGGTGTGCGTTATGTACATGAACAAGATAGTGACTGGTGTATGTTAGATACAATTTAAAATGCATTTTCATGTGTTCCATGATGATCCATCATTTGAAATAAAAAAAAATGCGAACATTTTTATTATTAAAGCACTCATCTTTATATGACGCGATCCTGAATTAAATTAGAGATTTTCAACAACACAAATTCGAAACACAAACGTTGGGAGCAAATGTTTACTTCATTTAGAGACATAGCGAACATTTTTATTATTAAAGCACTCATCTTTATATGACGCGATCCTGAATTAAATTAGAGATTTTCAACAACACAAATTCGAAACACAAACGTTGGGAGCAAATGTTTACTTCATTTAGAGACATGCTGTTAGATCAATCAAGGTCAGTAAAAAAAAACAAATCAGATTATTCCCCAATTTTTTCAAAAAACCATGAACATGTAGTAAAAAGGTTTACTATAGTGCATTTCGAGAATAATGCAATCAAAGAAGAGAGGAAATTCATTTTTGGCACCCTCTAAAATACTAGCTCTCAGGTATTAAAAAACAAAATCAAAATTTTACCTCAGTGAACATATATTGCTTGAAATAAACCACAAAAAGAATTTATTTACACCCAAAAAAAATTATCCCCAAATGAAGGAGCTTGTGGCGATTCTTGATAATGGTACTGCTGTATCGAAACAGAATTTTAAAATTTCCAAGAGTCAAAATAAATGCAATTCAGAAACAGGTGTTCGAAGTTTAAAAAAAGAAACAAAACTCTTATTCACGGTTTTCGTGAGGTTAATATTCAAACTTTATTATATTGTTCGGTCTATATATATCCAATACGATACTGACTCACGACTCCCCCATTTCATCACTCGATTAATAACGTTTAAAACACCTTGAAATCTTCGTTTGAGGGAACAATTGAAAAGAAGTTGCACTTGCTTATCATTCGTGCTGCACGACAAAAACCTTCGAGATTAGAAGCCCGAAAATTCACCGGCAGCAGCAGCCACGTGACAAAAACTCGAATACAGTATCACACACTTGCCGATACAGAAGACAAATCATTCACTAAATTGCAGCCATCAAATTTCGTTTCATTTCCACATTTATTAGGTGGCCTATGCAATTAAATCATCGTCCACCGACTTGGAGGTGAATGATGTGGAGACCAAAGTTCGCCGCAAGGCGGCGCTGCCTGAGACGGACGAAACGACACCTAGCCGAACTGTGGTTGCCTACAATTTACCAGGGGCGACACCTAGTGTCGAATCTGTTGCAGAGGTACGTGTGACTCTCATTTTCAACCTTTTTCGATTGATACAGTTGAACCTCTAAGAGTCAAATTTCTAGGGACCAGGGAAACAATGTGACTTATTGGGGAGGTTTTGATTTTTTGAGGTTTTGAGTAAAAGAAAACAAACATTTCTGCTGCAAGGAAAAGTGAAAAAAATTGTGGGAAATTTTAGATGAGGATTTTATGGGCCTAGACTTGCTTTTTGATATGAGTTTACAGCTTGCTGAACTTGGAGACAGGGGTTCATTTGTTCAATTAGTCTTTCACTTCATTTCAAGATGCGTAAAATCATTTGTTTTATTGAGTTCTCCTTCATATTTCAAGGAAATAATAACCAAAAGGCCTCAGAAAATTTGACAAACAGAAGTTCAAGAGAAAAATACCTTAAGTTAGGGAAGTTTTTAATGCATTGTTTCTGAGGGAATCCAGACAGGGACTTGAAAAAAATTTTGATTTAGGGAGGTTTGACTTAGCAAGGTTGAACTGTATATATACAAGCTTATTTGCTGCTTTTCAGTATTCACTATGGTTCAAAAAGTGTTCTGAACCTTGAAAAATCACATTTACCTTGAAGTTTCAGTACTTTTAAATGCACTAAAGTTCTCCAGTTTGCACAAGGGAGTAATTTTATGAATATTCAAAAGTGTACTTGAAAAAATCAGTCATTGGATTGAGAGATTTTACTGCCCTGTATTAAAGTGAAGTACTAATGGAGCTTCTTTATTCTTATGCAAGAAAAAATGTGAAATTCTGTTGAAAAATATAGGAATAATAAAGACTCAAAACATATAGGGAATTGAAAAGCATAAGAGATAAATCCAACAATATGAGTCACTCACAAAGAAGAAGAGGAACATGAAAATTATGCAATGAAGAGCAAATATAAGTGTGATGTTCTTTACATGAAATCTTAAATTCTTCTTGGGCTTGACCAATAAAGGAAAAAAAGAAACCCAGAGATTCAGAGATAAATTCCAATTGCAAATTTGCCAATTATTTATACTACGAAACTGGAATTGAATTTGCCTATTTTTCTTTATTTTGTCCCTGGAAAGGTTTTCAACAAATTTGGAGAGATTGCCATCATTTCAGTTGAACATTTTGAAGTTGCATGTTATCTTCATGAAATTATGATGGATACTTGAGGTTCAAATTCACACTTGAAAATGTAAATCTTGCACATGACCTCACATCATACGCATGAAAACAACTTTTTCAAAATAAAAACGGATCCATGTTTCTTTTGGAACCTGCAACATTCTTTGAATACTTTTTTGTTTAATTTTGCCTAAGGATGATTATACTGTACTCTCTGTGGATTCTCCTGTTTCAATTATGAAATAGGAGAATCCACAGATGAAAGTATAATGGTTTCAAACATTTTTTTGGTGTAATAATAACTTGTGTTTGTGAAAGCATCTAAAAATATTTTCACATTCTGTTCAGGACATGATGCAGTCTGTCATATATTCAGGTAAACATTATGAAAGTTTCATGATTGAAGATTATTATTGGCAATAATAAGTTGCCAGTAAATGCAGCAAAAAAAAAAATACTGCATGTTCCACTGGGTATAATTCAACCATCAACAGAGATGAGACAACAATAATGCATAATTTTCCAGCTCAGCATTGAAGTACATGCAGTGAAGCCCCAACATGCAGACACTGACTCAACATGAGGACATTGCGTGATAAAATTACCAATAAATTTTAGGAAAATTGATTTTATCATAAGGATTAATTGCAAAAAAAAGGATATTTCCAACCCTAAGATTCACGCAAGAAAAATTCTTTGGTACTTTTCCCATCACTTTCCCATCCATTTAGCTAATTAAAAAATTACCTATAGCGCAGAGGGACTTCCTTCTCTCTTTATGACTTGGATGTTATTTTTAGAGATGCCAACATTTCAATGAACTGTACAGTGTTGTACTATTCAATGCTCCAAATGTTCATTTACTGTATTGAGTTGAAAAGATGTTCACTGAATCAAATTCAAGCGGCAAACAACTATTTTTTCATGGAATTCTGAAGAATATATTTCTTCCATAAAATACCAATTAAAAAGTATATATTGTAAGTCTATGATGCTGGGAAAACAAATCCTCAGCCTCCAACACCTATAATTATTATTATTTTTTTTTCCACTTGTGATGATGCCAATAACCTTATTCAACCCCAAACCAGCCCCCCCCCCACTCCCTCCTTTAATAAAATGGCATTGTTCTTATGTCATGTCATGCAGGAGAAGCCGCAGAAAAGTGGGAAAATGAGCAGCGCATACTACTTTTTCATGTTGAATTTTCTGCAGGATTATAAACAAATCTTGGACTTTTTTCCAACTTTGCTTTTGGTAAAAAAAAAAGTAGGTTTTTTTTATTCCCAGTGCCCAGTGGCACAAAATTTTGGCAAAAATCCCTTACACGGGAGGTCTGTTAGGCAGGGGGCCGCTGTATACCGTATTTGCTCTAATAGATGCCTTCTATCTAATAGAGGCCGGTCTCTTATAAGCGCTTGGTCACAAAGGGGATACAAAAGAATAGTAGCTGGCTTCCAATAGTAGCCGGGTCCAAGAAGAGACCTGGCTACTATTTGGGGGTAAGGAAAAATTCCCAGAATTTTCTTGACCTGTAATAATCCTTCCCACATGTTGACCCTTCCTTCACACCTTGGTCTCAAGTATAAAACAAAGGATTCCTTTCCCTCCAGCATTTTATGAAGCATTCCTGTCTCAGTTTCTAATGAGCAATGGCAAATCCAAGTTTTCCCCCAAAATTCATCCTCCTGTTTTCCCTCTTTTTCTTCTCCTGATGTTACCCAGCAACAACTGTTGGAAATAATTGCTGGTCTCTAAAAGACGCCAGTATCTATTAAACGCCTGGGGGAAAATTGAAAATTGCAAATAAACGCCGGGGCGCTTATTCGAGCATATATGATATATACATTTGTTTGGGAATTGAAAGATTGGATCACTGGATATAAGTAAGGGAAATGATAATTGCTTGACACCCTAGTGTAAGGTTATTGGTGTATTTGACACAAAGAAACAATTGGATTGAACAAAACCCAATTCAATTACACCAAGAGTTTCAACGTATTTTGCATGAGACTGCCAAAAAGCAACTGATTCCAAATAGAAAACAAATTCTGTTTTTAACCCTTGTGCAACAAAGTCAGGATATTTTTGCAAAATTTTGTGCCACTGGGCACTGGGAATAAAAAAAACCTACTTTTTTTTTTACCAAAAGCAAAGTTGGAAAAAAGTCCAAGATTTGTTTATAATCCTGCAGAAAATTCAACATGAAAAAGTAGTAATTAAAACGTGATGAGGTGATGTTTTTGCAGCACAGTAACACAATTCATTATTTTGGAGGGTAATAAACTGAAAATAGGGAAGAAAATAAAGTTGAGATTTAATTTTGCAATGAAGTCCTGCCAAAAAGTCATGAATAATATTTGGTATGGTAATCCTGAAAGCAATAAGGGAATGGGTCAGCTGAATTGGGCAAATGCAGTACTTTTTCTCATTTCCCCCCCTTTTCCTAGCCATTGAATTTCTCATCAATTCATTCTTTTCTTGCTTCCTGATCTTCTTCCTCATGAAAGTTCCAGTTTCCTTCCGTTAGCTTTTCATGTATTAGTTCCTGTTATCATTCACTCCCATTCCTTTTTGATAATTTATCTTCTTTTTCCTGCTGAATGTCCTTCACTTTCTAGTTGGATTCTTATATATTTTCCTTGAAAATGAATCTACCCTATTCGTGAAAGAGGAATTCAGATATGAAACATTTTGTATGCTGGGCTTTATTTTTTAAAGAGGATACATAGTATGCATGTTGAAATGTGATATTTTGGCTGTTTTGCGATTTTCTTTAATTTCCAAAACATGTTTTGGGAACAATTTGAAGTAAAAGGAATGGAAATTATTTGCATATTTCATCCATTATTGTAAAAACGTGCTGAACTTGCTGATCTTTGGAAATTCTTGCCTACATCTGATTTTTGCAGTTATGAAAGAATCCAAATGATGTTTCATCAATGAAATTTTTTGCTATAACTTCGTCTAATTCACCCACTTTCTCATCATGTCTGTAATTTTTTCAAGTTTTTTCCACTTGGTCCATTAGATTTTGGTATGTTCAGAATATTTTTTTTTCAATTTTCGAAAACACTGCTATTGGGAATGATTTGATGCAAGTTGATTGAAAATCATTAAGATATTTATTTCATCCCTTAATGTTATAGTTTTTTATTGTTGAACCCTTCTTGAGCTTGTTTAATTTTGGTCAGAGGTGAAAGAATCCAACTGAGGTTTCTTGAATTAAATCATGTTGTTGCAATTTTTCCCAATCTTTTCTTTCGTCTGTAACGAATTCTATTTTCCCTTCTTTTTCTTTGTTCCATGGAAATTAATGAGCTACTTCATTTTTTAATGATGGAGTTGAATTTTTATTGCTTGCAAACTATTTAAAGTTTGATTTTGGTCAGAGATGAAAGATACAATTACAGTTTAAGCCATTACATTTTAAATGCTGCTGAAATTTTCTTTGTACATTTCCAAATGTCGCATTCGTAAATTCAATCAGAATTCTAAAAAAAAGTATTGTAATGTGTTTCTTTTTTCTTTCTGTTTCAATTATTCAGGAAACACAATGGGCATGAGAAGGTACAGCTACGTGAGCAGCTCTTCATCCCCGTCATCAGCGGGTTCCATGTCACCAGGGTCACCATGCTGCTCACCACAGCACCATCGTGGTGCCCCGTGTTTCTGCTTCGCCCAGAGGAGAAGCGCCACACCCTTCGACTTTGCTCCTAATGCCGGCGTCGGTCAAATGTGAGTCATCAAACTTTCCAGAGTTTCTAGATTTTATTTTTCATTTTTAAAATTTTATACTGTACACTGATCCTCAAATTCAAATCCTCCTGTCCGTGTACTAGACTCAGTACCACTCTCGGGTAATTAGGAAATTGTCTTTCTATATACGTCAGCATCACCTTTTATTGTCTGTCTGTATAGCTTTTTACAAAGTACTTTACAGTACTTGGCACAGGGTTACTGCACATTTTTGACCGATCTCCACCCTCCACTGATCCATAATTTGTCAATAATCGTGACAAAAATATTGTGATAGAATATATATGTATCATGACATAGAAAACAATGTTTACTATTCGCGTTTTCTTCAATACTGAGCATCATTCCAATAAGTGAGGTCCCAAAATATGTTTTTTATTATTTTTCATCACATTCCCGAATTCCCTCTTGCACCAAATCCCATTACTCAGCAGAAAAAAAGTCTGTCTGGTAAAATTTAAATCAGCAGCTTATATACAGAATCTGAAGTTAGCATTTCCCATATTTTTGTTGATGTTGTCAAGGAATTGGACGATTTCAGTTAAAGCTTGTGATTGGTCGGCTTAAAATTATCTAGTATGTGAGTAATATTCCTCAGTTGAGTATAATTTTTAATCTCACAGCCAAGAATAAATTAAAATAATTATTCAGAAGACAAAGAAAGAAAGCAGCAATTAATTACCAGTGCTTGAATCTCAACTCAAGCCAAGACAACTGAAAATTGTATTTGAAAGGAACTGTAAGAAAAATGTACTGTAATTTTAGGAAACATTGACAAACAAAAGAAAATTGTTAAAAGATCACAAATGTGTATTTTATCTTTCTGTAAAAATGTGACTTTAAAATTCATTCAAATTGTATTTAAAAATGAAAAATTACCCATGTTTTACTAGAAACTATGCACTGGATTGAATTGCATTTTTAGAGTGAATATAATTGTACTGTATTTCGCTGAGAAAATATGGCTGGCCTTGTATCAGTATAGTTCTGGGGAAACAAACTGCAGGGAATACTACCAAAATTTTCAGTTGGAATGAGAGGAAAAAGTCTAAACTAGTTGATGGGCTTCTTATGCTGAATTTTTGGGGATTGGAAGTAATAAAATACTGCTCTCTGAAACCTTCAACTACCAAGTTTGAAGAAAATATTTTGATTACGTTGCCTACAATTATTTTAATCTTTCTGTCAAGATATACAATTTCATTCACAAGCAACTACTGTTTCATAATGCCAATATCTCCTCAGGGGCAAATCTACAAAATTGGGGGCCCTCTTTTGAAAGATTTCTTGCCTGACATTGAAAACTTGGATATAAAACTGAGAATATAGCAAAATTCCAGCGTGGAAGTATTCAATGTATTGGCAAAATTTAGTATTACAGCAATGCTATAGTATAACAATTTAAGGTTATTTTGAAAACGTGGTTTTTTAGATTAATTTTTTAATCTACTAAATTTTTTTTGTTGATGTTGTCAAGGAATTGGACGATTTCAGTCAAAGCTTGTGATTGGTGGGCTTAAAATTAACTAGTATGTGAGTAATATTCCTCAGTTAAGCTTAAGCATAATTTTTAATCTCACAGCCAAGAATAAATTGAAATAATTATTTAGAAGACAAAGAAAGAAAGCAGCAAATACCAGTGCTTGAATCTCAACTCAAGCCAAGACAACTGAAAATTATATTTGAAAGGAACTACAGTATAAGAAAAATTTACTGTAATTTTAGGAAACATTGACAAATAACAAAAGAAAATTGTTAAAAGATCATAAATGTGTATTTTATCTTTCTGTGAAAATGTGACTTTAAAATTCATTCACATGTATTCAAAAATGAAAAATGGCCCATGTTTTACTAGAAACTATGCACTGGATTGAATTGCATTTTTAGAGTGAATATAATTGTAATGTATTCCGCTGAGAAAATATGGCTGGCCTTGTATCAGTATAGTTCTGGGGAAACAAACTGCAGGGAATACTACCAAAATTTTCAGTTGGAATGAGAAGAAAAAGTCTAAACTAGTTGATGGGCTTCTTATGCTGAATTTTTGGGGATTGGAAGTAATAAAATACTGCTCTCTGAAACCTTCAACTACCAAGTTTGAAGAATATATTTTGATTACGTTGCCTGCAATTATTTTAATCTTTCTGTCAAGATATACAATTTCATTCACAAGCAACTACTGTTTCATAATGCCAATATCTCCTCGGGGGCAAATCTACAAAATTGGGGGCCGTCTTTTGAAAGATTTCTTGCCTGACATTGAAAACTTGGATATAAAACTGAGAATATAGCAAAATTCCAGCGTGGAAGTATTCAATGTATTGGCAAAATTTAGTATTACAGCAATGCTATAGTATAACATGATCCAGTTTGGTGCCCTTGACTTTAGATTGCAATTCAAGTGGAATACTTGTTTTTTTTTTTAAATAAATCTCTTAGTTGGTGCACAAAAATTCAGTACAACTGTTCTGAAAATGTTCTGGACTCATGTTTGGCATATTATCTTTTCATCAATTTAGTGAGGCGTGAAAAAGGCTCGTTTTCACTTCGGCGTCTATATACCGAAAACTACAGTGCCCCCCCGCCTAACAGACCTCCCGTGTAAGGGATTTTTGCAGCCTAACAGACAAAATCCGCCAAACAGACTTCTTTTGGTTTAAAATTTGTGTTGAAAATTGAAATTTTTAATTTTGATATAATTGAATTTGTGTAAAGGACTTTTTGTCTAACAGACTTGTCCCTTGCATGAGTCAAGTCTGTTAGACGGGGGTTGACTGTAAATGAGTACTTTTTTCTACAACAAATTTCTCAGGCTTATTTTCCATTGAACATGTATTAAACATTTTCTGGGAAACATAGTTCAGTAAACACTCTAAACAGTGACACAATCATTTCCTGGCTCAAAATTACTTCTTACAGATAATCAAACAATAATCCGTACATATCCTCTCAAGTCCTAAAACATAGCTTCAACCTCACATGAATCACTATCAGCTTCAATATAATTTCTAAATTACCCATCATTGCAAAAAAATCGGCAATGAATGAAGAATAAAAAAAATGATTCAGGGTGCTGGTGACACCTTCACGTCATTCCACAACAATTTGGACATGAATGCCAAAGTTAGAATCATTTCATTTTGAAGTAAGGCACACATGAAAAAGATTCCACTTCATTTTCAAAATGATATTTGTGAATATCCTATAGAATTACCTCCAATCAAAAATATATCTCCAATGAGAAACCCTCAACTTGGCAAAAATTGAAAAAAAATTAGAATCAATTGTGCTCATGAAAAAGCCCATGTATATTCATACAACAAGGATTCCTTGAGTGCTATAAGAGTGAAGGCAAAATTATAGGGGTATAATTGACCCAATTCCTGGCTCCATCAACAATGAAGCACACAACAAAACATGGGTTCCACTACTGCATTTTGAATTGTCTAAAATTATATTGATTGTTCTCTATTGATTCTCAAAGAGCGGTGCCCTTCTTCCATATATAGATGCCCTAAACTTTTAATGCGATAGGAAAAAGGTTGAGGGGGCCCATGAAAAGACCATTTGGGGTTTTAAAGCTTCAAGGATGCGAACCCTGGGTATTATAAAACTATGCACGAAATTACGGAAGCAGGCTCAGAAAATCAAGAATGAATACAATACATTAGTAGTACTGTAGTTACAAACCTCTGTTATTCAGGAAGTTGAAAAGCTTGGAAATGTTTAGAAATTAAAATACTGCAGATGAAATAAATATCGATTGCATTATTGGTGTCACTTCTGCTGGGTGACATTGATTTATTATTTTAAAATAAACAATGATTTCAAAATTATTTTGCAGACTTTTGTTGCTATAATTGTGTCTTCACTAGTGAAAAAGCTGTTTGTAAATTTTCAATTATATATGTTACAATAATACAGTACTGTATACGGTATGTGAAAAATGTTGGCCTCTTTTTATTGGCGAGTCCAGGTTGAGCCCTGGACTGCAGATGTCGCCCCAGGCCCTGGCACCAGCCTACGCGTACCACCAGCACCAACAGCGTGGCTCCTTCGACGATGGCATGATCCCGAGGACGAACCAGTCGTGGCGCAGTGGCGGCAACAAGGCGGCTCATCCCACAGTCTACTTGGCACCAGCGATGGTACCCGGACACCATGCACCACTGTCCAGGCGCCACTCGGACGCCGCCACGGGTTAATTTATGAATATCTTATGGAATTACCTCAAATCAAAAATAGATCTCCAATGAAAAAACCTCAACTTGGCAAAAATTGAAAAAAAATTAGAATCAATTGTGCTCATGAAAAAGCCCATGTATATTCATGCAACAAGGATTCCTTGAGTGCTATAAAAGTGAAGGCGAAATTATAGGGGTTATAATTGACCCAATTCCTGGCTCCATCAACAATGAAGCACACAACAAAACATGGGTTCCACAACTGCATTTTGAATTGTCTAAAATTATATTGATTGTTCTCTATTGATTCTCAAAGAGCGGTGCCCTTCTTCCATATAGTAGATGCCCTAAACTTTTAATGCGACGGGAAAAAAGGTTGAGGGGCCCATGAAAAGACCATTTGGGGTTTTAAAGCTTCAAGGATGCGAACCCTGGGTAATATAAAACTATGCACAAAATTACGGAAGAAGGTTCTGAAAATCAAGAATGAATACAATATAGTAGTAGTAGTTAAAAACCTCTGTTATTCAGGAAGTTGAAAAGCTTGGAAATGTTTAGAAATTAAAATACTGCAGATGAAATAAATATTGATTGCATTATTGGTGTCACTTCTGCTGAGTAACATTGATTTATTATTTTAAAATAAATAATGATTTCAAAATTATTTTGCAGACTTTTTTTGCTATAATCGTGTCTTCACTAGTGAAAAAGCTGTTTGTAAATTTTCAATTATATATGTTACAATAATACAGTACTGTATACGGTATGTGAAAAATGTTGGTCTCTTTTTATTGGCGAGTCCAGGTTGAGCCCTGGACTGCAGATGTCGCCCCAGGCCCTGGCACCAGCCTACGCGTACCACCAGCACCAACCGCGTGGCTCCTTCGACGATGGCATGATCCCAAGGACGAACCAGTCGTGGCGCAGTGGCGGCAACAAGGCGGCTCATCCCACAGTCTACTTGGCACCAGCGATGGTACCCGGACACCATGCACCACTGTCCAGGCGCCACTCGGACGCCGCCACGGGTTTATCGGTGCCGGATAACGTGCTGAGGTTGCCGCGGGGCCCGGACCCAACAGCCGGCAGAGGGTTCAGAACCAGCCACTTTGCCCAGTGGACCCAGCCGTCGGGTTGCAATAGGTTCCAGCAGAAGGGCCGCTCTGGTTCCGTGCCCACCGTCGTATTCACCAGGTTGGTATTTTTATTATTCTCCATAAAAAAAAAGGTTGTCTTATTCGAAGCCAAAAAATTATGTAATATTTTTTCCAACTTCGAAAAACTGATTTTCATAATTAAATGCACTGGGAAAATAAAAATTAATTGTATCGACTAAATCATGACATTATTTTTGGGGGTGTAATTACTTGAAAATCTTCTGCTTCTATCTTTTGCATCTATTTCAAGAAGAAGAGAACGGTTCCAGACCACATTCATGATGTTTTAAAATACTGTGAAAAGTTTTCATTTACATATCACCGATTGAAATTTTAGAAGCATGGGTTTTCTTGTTTCAGTAATAAAAGTGATGCTCACTTTGGCCCTATTTTTAAATTTTAAATAGTGATTCTAAATTTAAGTGAAACAATATTTTAAAAATGCAAAAATCTCATGATATATGTAAGCATTCAAAACTGAGAGAATATATGATCTTGAAGCGAAGTTTTATTGTTATGTATAAAGAGAAATTTGCATCAAGATCACTTTCCTTTTAAATAAGTGCTCATATTAAAAACCCTATTTTAAAGTTTATTTATATATTCTTTACCTTTTAGGAGCATGCTGCTGTATAATTTAAAATTGACAAGCAATATGAGTAGAAATTTTTCAGTGAAGATATAATAAGCTATAGAATTTTTACAAAATAAATTTAAAACCATCCAATATTCATAAAAAACCAATCTTGTCCAGAACTGAGTATAATCATGGTCCAGAAAATTGGACCAAGATCAGGAAGTTTAAACTCTACCTATGCTCTGTGAAAAAAAGAGTTAAAAGGATGAACCTGGAATTTAAAAGATGTCAGACTTTCAAGGGAAGGAAATTCATAAAATGTTCAAAGATGTCTGAGAGGTCGTCAGTATCTTGGATGATTTCAAAGCTTGGAAGAATTAGATGCTTAGAATGTTTCAAAGTTGTTCACATGCCTGAGGATACACACTCCCAAGTGATTCTATCTCCATATAAAGGACTAATGTCACTCATGGGTGCATTTGATCAGACAATGAATAAAAGTTGTAAAATGCAACATATTTATAAATACCTTATGAAGGATTCAATATATGAATTTGAAATTATACCAAAGCCTTAGTAAAAAAATTTCTTCCTTTCCCCCATTTCCATTTGGTACAGGTATGCACCACAAGAGATGCAGGTGCAGCAGGATGAACCACAGTATGTGTACCAACCAGTGGTGATGCAAGAGATGCAGCCACAATATGATGAATCTGTGCTGCATCAGCAACAGCAAATGATGCCAGAACAAATGCAGCCAGTGGAAGTGATGCAACAACCAGTGGAAGAACAACAACAACAACAACAACCATCACCACAACAAGTGTGTGTAGCTGAGACCATCCCTGAGGCTCCAGCAGCTGAGGCTGCAGCCACTGAGGCAGAGACCAACCAAGCCTAAAAAAAAAAAGTGTGAAAAAAATCCATCCTGTGACAGAAGAAAAAGACCTTTTCCTTTAAGCCTATCATCTCTTTTTACCCAGTGTGAGGAGTTACCATTTTTCAGACAGGAAACCTGACTTATTCCTGTCTTTCTTCCTCTTTTACCTCCCTTTCTTCATCTTCTTCCTCTTGAATATATTTCACAGTCTTAGAGTCTCTCTTATTGATTGGGGAGAAAAAAAATGGGAATAGGGGCATTTTTATCCTGGTTTTTCGCCTTAGGCAAGCTCTGGAAGCTGAGCCACAAATAGGTCTGAGAACTATGATTTTTTTTTCCATTGTAAAACCTTATTTATTGGCATGCTTGCACTGTGAGAAAACCTTCCATGTTTTGCACTTTGGTGAGAGACTTGCTTCCCTGTGCAGGGAATAGGAGATATGAATGAAACACTTGGACATTTGGTTGCTTCCTTGATGTGGTCTTACAAGAGTTGATGGAGACTAAAGGGGTCAAATAAGACCCTTCAATCAATTGACTTTTTTTTTGTTAGGACCCTTCTTGTGGAGAACTAAGGGATGGTTTAGTAGATCCCAATACCCTTGGGACTAGACCCAAAAAGAAAGGCTGATGTGTATTTTTTGGCATGGTGTGTCAAGAGTGCTGGTGAGAGCCATGAACCCTGTGGGTCCAGGAAAAATGGCAACAGTCCACCCAATTTTGACTATTTAGCAACAAAAAAAAGAGATTAGAAATCCCTGGCACATCTAGCAGAGTTAATTCCCAAAAATAAGGACTATGATCCCAGTCCTTGGCTCTGGAAAGCCAAAACAGTGAGAGAGTGGGAAAAATTGTCAACCCAGAGTATAACTCCTGGGGGGTATTTATAGAAAGGCTCTGTGGGGAAAAGAACCCTTGAAAAAAAATGGGTCCATGACCTCAGGGTTGTTTCCAAAACACCACCTCTGCTTGTGAGAGTCTTGTTCTGTGTTTCAGACAAGAGAGAGGATGAATTGGTCCGGTGAGGAAAACAAAAGAAAGAGTGCTGAAGCACTGGAAGAAAAACTAACCTGAATGCGAGGGTTAACTCGAGATTTTTTTGTAGTGATTTTTTTTAGTTTAATTTATTTCTAATTTATTGGGTCAGACGAGGAGGAGATTTGTCCCTAAACGCCAGCTTGACAAGCTTCCTTTTTTTATTTTCCCCCTGAAAAAAAAAACGCCTCTTACCTCAAGGGCATTGGACTTCTTGTCTCTGTGGCTTCTGTTTCAGCTCTTTCATTCTCGGAGAGGATTTTTAAAAAGTCCTGGTTGGCAACGTTGGCGTCTAGGAAAAAAAAAAAAAGAGAATGCGGCGATTATTTTTATTCTGTGTCTGAGTGTGATAATAAAGAGAGAAAAAAAAGAGATTGAGGATCAGGATGAAGGTGTTCACTGCATCATTTGCATTTTGAGTAGTTGGCAACGCTGGGTGTTCAAAGGATGAATTGCATCACCCTTTTTCTTGGTGTTTCTCAATGTTGGAAAGATTTATGGAGGGGAGCCTGGAGGGAAGCATTTTGAGAATGCCAAGTCCTTTTCTTTCTCATCTCAGTTGATTGTTTGAGAGCATAATATGCTGATCACTCTCTTTTTTATAGCATATGCAATCGAAAGCTTTTAGCATGTCAAAAATCTTTCATTCCTTTGCAAAGGAATTGGGTAACAAGACTATAGAATCATTTCATACTAAAAACATGTGCAATCTAAACTGCATCTCTAAAAACTGCCTCAAAAACATCAATCCAAAGTATTTCATGATAAACAGAGTCTTTCAGGCTCTTAAAAATGAAAAGAAAACATTCAACAGTGGCAATTTCAAAGATATTGTTTCAGGGATCATTTGAGACGTTTATTTAGCACAGTCAAGTGGTCAATTATAAACTTGAACAAGCCTCATCAAAGAAAGCATTTTGTGTTTGGTTCTGATCTTCTATAAGCAGTTCATTTCTTCCACCCAAGAGTACTTATTTGCCCATAAAGAATATATTCTTTGCCTCTAAATTATTTCCAAAGATTTTAACAAATTCATCATCAAGATACCTTGAATCTTTTCTTCTATTGCTCTTGAAAATAAAATAAAAACAACCTTGGCATCTTGCTCTATATAAGAATCCATAATTGGAAGAAAATTCACTGAACTATTTCAATTATTTTTTTTACTGGTTGTAAATTATACCTTGAATAAAAAAAGTCCACACATTTTAAATTATTTGTGGTAAAATCATGAGCTAAAAAGCCACCAGGTTGGAGGATGACCAGAGGCAATCAACTCAAGTTCATCCACTTTCCTACCTTCGCAAGAAACAACCATAGGTTTTCCAGCTGTTCCATCACACCCAGGCTCAAGGGAAAAACCTTGGTGTCTTGTCTTCAAGGAAGTCTTCCACCAAATCCCGAAACGGAAAATAACAGCTACGGCAAGAAGAAGAAGAAGAAGAAGAAAGATAGACAGCAAAAAAAAAAACTAATGATTGTACAGCATATATATATATATATATATATATATATATATATGAAGAAAAAAAAAGGGGGGCTTGGGGCCACATGCCCCCAGGATGTGGGCCGGGTTGCGCAAGAAACCCACCAGTTTTTGAATGGGGAAAAAGCCCATGAGAAAAGATGTACATACAGAGAGAGAAAGAGAGATATCTTACCCACGGAAACCCGACCTGCATGTTGAACACCCAACAGTGCACCAATCTGCACTTTCAATAACCCAAGAAAAAAACAAATTTAATTTTTCCCACCTCATGAAACTCCAAGGGTCAACTCTCTCAATGAGTCATTGATGCAGGACATCATCAGAAATGATAAATTTTAGAACAAGAACAAAAAAAAAAGACAGTCCCAAGGCTGTGGGAAGCTTCACCAGAATAAAAAAAACAGGCAATAGTTCTGGTTAATATATTGCGCAACTCTTTCATTCCCTCATATACAGCATTGAGGCGAATGAAAATCCTTGCAATTTTTGTCCCACTTCTCCACGCCCATCAGCAGCAATTTCAGCCTCATCAGCAGCTTCCACATCAGGCACTTGAAATACCCCATGATAGACCAACACACACACACATACAAAAAAAAGGTCGCTGGGTTCCCCCAAGCAGAAAAGAACCCATTAAGCTGAGAATCCATCAAGTCACCTTGAGTCACCCCTTCCATGAAATTGCCATCAGCAGCCACCATCACCACCACCACGTCACATGTTGAACACCCAACAGTGCACCAATCTGCACTTTCAATAACCCAAGAAAAAAACAAATTTAATTTTTCCCACCTCATGAAACTCCAAGGGTCAACTCTCTCAATGAGTCATTGATGCAGGACATAATCAGAAATAATAAATTTTAGAACAAGAAAAAAAAAAAAGACAGTCCCAAGGCTGTGGGAAGCTTCACCAGAATAAAAAAAACAGGCAATAGTTCTGGTTAATATATTGCGCAACTCTTTCTTTCCCTCATATACAGCATTGAGGGGAATGAAAATCCTTGCAATTTTTGTCCCACTTCTCCACGCCCATCAGCAGCAATTTCAGCCTCATCAGCAGCTTCCACATCAGGCACTTGAAATACCCCATTATAGGCCAACACATACACAAAAAAAAGGTCGCTGGGTTCCCCCAAGCAGAAAAGAACCCATTAAGCTGAGAATCCATCAAGTCACCTTGAGTCACCCCTTCCATGAAATTGCCATCAGCAGCCACCATCACCACCACCACGTCAAGGGAAGGGCACCAGCAGGAACCACAACTGGTCCTTCTGCTGCTGATAAAAAACACTCAAAAATATATATTCAGTGTGCCACCAAAAAACCTCTTCTCCAGCAGCAAGCAGGCAAACGCGGGGGGGGGGGGGGGGGGGGAGAAAAAACTGAGATGATCTGATATTTTCTTGGCTGACCCAGGACAGGGTCAAAGAGATGCGCACACTGACACAATGGCCCCAGTGTTGCAATGTCCTCCAGTCTGTGTCTGTGTTGCAAGTTGCTCTTATACTGGAGCTAGTACAACATGGTTTCCTTCAGTAATTGATGATGACTCCTGTTAATTGGATCACATTCCTCATCCACCCCCCCCCCAAAAAAAAGAAACAAGTACTTTCCTTTGACCTTACAAAAACCTGATTCTTGAGAATGCTGTCATAAACCAGGGCTGCATGGGTGAGAAGAATAAGTGTGACTTGTTGCCATCATGTCATCTCATTTCTTCGCATGTGCAACAGCTTGGAGTTGAAGTTGAGCAACAAATAACTTGTGCTCTTTTGACCCCTTCATCCTCACACACACACACACACACACATGCATGCAATGAAGAAAAATCTGACTTTAAAAAAATGCCTCCCTTGAAAGAGAAAAAAAAGTTTTGAAACAGAAAGAATTTTCCCAAAAATTCCCATCTTCCTGCTCAGCTGGCAATAATAAAACAGATAAACTATGTAGACAGGAAATCTGATAAGGAAGCAGGTTTTTATTCCTGACTCTCTTTATGAAGTGTCCTTCACCTACTCCCCTCTCCATCACCTGCATTTTCATTGACTTGTTTCTTTCTCTCTCTCTCTCTCTCTCTCTCTCTGGGGTCATTTTATCTGATTGCCACAGTACCGGGAGTCCAATAAGAGTATTCCCAATTGAGGTCAGTTCCTTTTGCTTTGTGAAGTAATGATGGAATATATCCACATGAAATGGATCAAATCCCCGTCATGGGTTCAGATCATTTTATGAATCTGAAATTTTTTTCAACAAAAGTGCTCCCAGATTTTCTAGATTCAAGAGAAATCTCATTCCATATATACACGACGTGAAAATTTACCATAAAATATTTCCACGATCAAATGTATTTTAAGGATATCCTTCAAAATTATTGCGTTTTTGCGTGTGAGCCGAATGCCCAACAATTCCGCTTCCCAGCTTTGCTTTATGATGAGAAAACAATTGAGAACTTGTTTAATTAGTTTTAACGAGTCAAGTATAATTATAGGTCCTTTGCAAAAGTGACCGTGACATACTGCGAACTTTACAATTGGAAACTATGGAAAACTATGGAAAGTTGATCATGTCATTCCTCGATGTTAGAAATCCAGTTCTCTAAAATATTCCGAATACATTTTTAAAGTCTTTTGAAACTTTGTTTTCCGATTGTACATTGTATATAAAAAATTAAGCTCGAAATACACGGAATGCCGCACATTTCAACAGCTTCAGCAACGTCAAGGTTTAGATTTAATGATTTTTTTATGGAAAGGTCTGTATAGAAAATCTAAGAATAGAATATTCGGAGAAACATTAGCTGAAATAACCTCATCTCCAGCCAAAACCACAGGAAATAAAATCCAACGCATGTTCCCTTCTTTGAGTTGCTCAATCACTCTTCGTAATTAAGCTCACAGCTTTCCACTTTTTTAAAAAAACAAATGAAATTTTAATACATTTGAAAGTACAGTACTGTACAGTACTTTCAACTTCTAATTGAGGCTTCGGAGATTTTTCCTGTGAGACTTTTAGAACATATTGGAATGCGGAATGTTATGATCAACATTTGGATTGAATTTGAGAAAGATTCCCAAATTATATTATGAAGTTTAAAATATGCTTTGTGAATGAGTTTATATTTTTTGCAGGAGTGTTTGATGAATATTTTCAATTGTACGGGGAAAATGTGTTTACATTTTGGATAATACTTCATCAGTTCAGAGAATATTGGTTGTTTTATAGAACCTGATGTACCTTGAAGCTTAATAATCAATAATCTATAATATTATTAATATTATAATTCCTGTTGATATTTTAAAAAGAGAGACCATCAGGATCTTCAAGAACATAAAGATAAAAAGAAATAAGTTTCCATATTTGAATATACTGTACATAAATAATTTCAAGCTTTTCAAGTATAATGTTCCAGCTCTTCTAGTTGAACAACCCTTACAAAAAAGATGTTTAGTTTGAATTCCAATGGAATCCCTGACCATTTAAAATGCATTGATTAATGATAAATGCATTTAAAATCTCCTTACCTAAAGTTTCCTGGCTTTACATGAGTTGAATTTTCGATGGTCTTTGTTTTATCAAATTTGAACAATAGTTTAAAACACCCTTTAAAAAAATGCACACTATTATCCTGCTCTTTGCCATGAGGGATTAGGCAATTTTCTGTAAACAGAGTTTTCAAGAAGATCTTTGTCAATATTGAGGCCAAAAAATTCCACAAATAACATTCCAGGTCATATTACCCAACTAAAATCCAGAAATTCAGCTGCATAAAAAATCTCAAGATTTTCTGGTTCAAGATTCAGTTAGAATTTTTTGCTAATTAATATCTGCTCCAGTAAAAAATCTTACCATGCAAAATTGTTTTCTAGTCCTGATATGAGTTCCCTGAAATAAAATTTACTTAATACATCCATTACCCAGCAACTTTTCCCTCCAAAAGTCTACAACTGAAATTTCTTGAGGACTAAGGGCATTTATTCTGAGAATACATGAAAAATGTAAGGGATAGTCGTCCCGCGACAATACCCGTTACATAAATTAATAAAATAATATTACCGCGCTGCGCAAAAAACCTCGCAACGGGAAATCCTGTTCGGATTTCCCAATTGCGCAATGAAAATCCACCCGTCCATTTTCTAAACTATTTTCTACACAGTCTGTTCGTTCGTCTCAAAGTGTACACTTCTATTGCGTTCTGTTGCAAAATTTCTGATTGTGATTATTTTCGGATCTTGAAAGTTTTCTCTTTTGAAATATATTGTTCTGTTTCTCTTTTGGGATTCTGCCGAGAATCCCCTGCCCTGTTCCCAGGCGGATTGTGTCTTATATTCATTCTTCATCCTTTTTGCATCTTTGTGATTTACTTTCCATCACAAAAAAGAAGAGCAAACAAACATAATTTGAGACTTGAGTGACTTGACAAATAATAACATATTGACTAATTGGGGAAATCTACCTTTGCCTCAAACTTCAGCACTCTCTCAACTTTTCTATACGGAAGTTTCATGTTCAGAAAATCGAAAATGGTACCTTCCTATACAAAGCCTACATTTGCCTTCCTCCCCCAAATACTGGTTTCCATAAGTCTATAAAACTCCTAAAGTCAAGTTTTTGTTTGGGCCCATCTAACTCCACTGAAAGAGGCTTGATTGCATTGCACAAAAAAAAGAGATAGACCATCAGGGCATCCAAGAATTGCAAATGAAAAGCAGCAAGTTTTCATCAAAAAGCTACAGATATATATGCAATAAAATCTTGTTAGAACAAAGCCTTCCATATACAAAGAGAAAGATTTGTTCAAAAAATAATTGTGTTTCAAGAAATCAAACTAACATTGTGGCTACTATTGGTTTGGGACTTATATAAAATGAATTTGCTGTGAGCAATACAGTACTTTGTTTTATCAAGATCTGTTGTAATATGAAATTTCACAGCACTCTTTTCAATTGTTTAAATAAAATTATGGAATGTGCTGGTTTCCTATGGCACCTGTGTAACTTGAAGCTCATTTGCTCTCAGTGGTGAAAATTTAAAATAAAAGAACATGACTTCAGAGATTTGAATACTTGAGAGAATTACATCTCTCATGGAATGTAATAATTTTAAATATAGGCTGTCTGCTGTCATGATGATATTTCTTTGTATATTTTTTTAAATTCCTGAATAAATGTGGATTTTTGTGCTGGTTTCCTATATATATATATATATATGGCAACTCATTAAATTTAATTTCAATTGCACTCTGCAAGTGACAGTCTTGAATAAAAGTGCATTCCTTCAGATATATTTGTAAAAACAGTAATAAAAAACACAAGCAGGGTAATGCCAAGGTTTGGCAACCCTGCTGAACCCCCGTCCATTTTATGCTAAGAGGGAAGTAAATGAAGTCGGCGAGAGAGAGGGGCGAGGAACGTGACCAGCCAACAGCAGCTGCTGCAGGGCCAAAAAAAGAGTTGCGCAACCGCATCAGTGACCCATTTTATTCCTCCCCCTCCCTCTCCAACAGGAAATCTGATAAGGAAGCAGGTTTTTATTCCTGACTCTCTTTATGAAGTGTCCTTCACCTACTCCCCTCTCCATCACCTGCATTTTCATTGACTTGTTTCTTTCTCTCTCTCTCTCTCTCTCTGGGGTCATTTTATCTGATTGCCACAGTACCGGGAGTCCAATAAGAGTATTCCCAATTGAGGTCAGTTCCTTTTGCTTTGTGAAGTAATGATAGAATATATCCACATGAAGTAGATCAAATCCCCGTCATGGGTTCAGATCATTTTATGAATCTGAAATTTTTTTCAACAAAAGTGCTCCCAGATTTTCAAGATTCAAGAGAAATCTCATTCCATATATACACGACGTAAAAATTTACCATAAAATATTTCCACGATCAAATGTATTTTAAGGATATCCTTCAAAATTATTGCGTTTTTGCGTGTGAGCCGAATGCCCGACAATTCCGCTTCCAAGCTTTGCTTTATGATGAGAAAACAATTGAGAACTTGTTTAATTAGTTTTAACGAGTCAAGTATAATTATAGGTCCTTTGCAAAAGTGACCGTGACATACTGCGAACTTTACAATTGGAAACTATGGAAAGTTGATCATGTCATTCCTCGATGTTAGAAATCCAGTTCTCTAAAATATTCCGAATACATTTTTAAAGTCTTTTGAAACTTTGTTTTCCGATTGTACATTGTATATAAAAAATTAAACTCGAAATACACGGAATGCCGCACATTTCAACAGTTTCAGCAACGTCAAGGTTTGGATTAAATGATTTTTTATGGAAAGGTCTGTATAGAAAATCCAAGAATAGAATATTCGGAGAAACATTAGCTGAAATAACCTCGTCTCCAGCCAAAACCACAGGAAATAAAATCCAACGCATGTTCCCTTCTTTGAGTTGCTCAATCACTCTTCGTAATTAAGCTCACAGCTTTCCACTTTAAAAAAAAAACAAATGAAATTTTAATACATTTGAAAGTACAGTACTGTACAGTACTTTCAACTTCTAATTGAGGCTTTGGAGATTTTTTCTGTGAGACTATTAGAACATGTTGGAATGCGGAATGTTATGATCAACATTTGGATTGAAATTATTTGAGAAAGATTCCCAAATTATATTATGAAGTTCAAAATATGCTTTGTGAATGAGTTTATATTTTTTGCAGGAGTTTTTGATGAATATTTTCAATTGTATGGGGAAATGTGTTAACATTTTGGATAATACTTGATAAGTTCAGGCTTCAGGGAAACTTGGTTGTTTTTAGAGAACCTGAAGTACCTTGAAGCTTAATTGCTATCTGTTATTATTTTTTTAAAGAAGAGACCATCAGGATCTTCAAGAACAAAAAGATAAAAAGCATTAAGTTTCCATATTTGAATATACTGTACATAAATAATTTCAAGCTTTTCAAGTATAATGTTCCAGCTCTTCTAGTTGAACAACCCTTACAAAAAAGATGTTTAGTTTGAATTCCAATGGAATCCCTGACCATTTAACATGCATTGATTAATGATAAATGCATTTAAAATCTCCTTACCTAAAGTTTCCGGGCTTTACATGAGTTGAATTTTCGATGGTCTTTGTTTTATCAAATTTGAACAATAGTTTAAAACACCCTTTAAAAAAATGCACATTATTATCCTGCTCTTTGCCATGAGGGATTAGGCAATTTTCTGTAAACAGAGTTTTCAAGAAGATCTTTGTCAATATTGAGGCCAAAAAATTCCACAAATAACATTCCAGGTCATATTACCCAACTAAAATCCAGAAATTCAGCTGCATAAAAAATCTCAAGATTTTCTGGTTCAAGATTCAGTTAGAATTTTTTGCTAATTAATATCTGCTCCAGTAAAAAATCTTACCATGCGAAATTGTTTTCTAGTCCTGATATGAGTTCCCTGAAATAAAATTTACTTAATACATCCATTACCCAGCAACTTTTCCCTCCAAAAGTCTACAACTGAAATTTCTTGAGGACTAAGGGCATTTATTCTGAGAATACATGAAAAATGTAAGGGATAGTCGTCCCGCGACAATACCCGTTACATAAATTAATAAAATAATATTACCGCGCTGCGCAAAAAACCTCGCAACGGGAAATCCTGTTCGGATTTCCCGATTGCGCAATGAAAATCCACCCGTCCATTTTCTAAACTATTTTCTACACAGTCTGTTTGTTTGTCTCGAAGTGTACACTTCTATTGCGTTCTGTTGCGAAATTTCTGATTGTGATTATTTTCGGATCTTGAAAGTTTTCTCTTTTGAAATATATTGTTCTGTTTCTCTTTTGGGATTCTGCCAAGAATCCCCTGCCCTGTTCCCGGGCGGATTGTGTCTTATATTCATTCTTCATCCTTTTTGCATCTTTGTGATTTACTTTCCATCACAAAAAAGAAGAGCAAACAAACATAATTTGAGACTTGAGTGACTTGACAAATAATAACATATTGACTAATTGGGGAAATCTACCTATGCCTCCAACTTCAGCACTCTCTCAACTTTTCTATACGGAAGTTTCATGTTCAGAAAATCGAAAATGGTACCTTCCTATACAAAGCCTACATTTGCCTTCCTCCCCCAAATACTGGTTTCCATAAGTCTATAAAACTCCCAAAGTCAAGTTTTTGTTTGGGCCCATCTAACTCCACTGAAAGAGGCTTGATTGCATTGCACAAAAAAAAAGAGATAGACCATCAGGGCATCCAAGAATTGCAAATGAAAAGCAGCAAGTTTTCATCAAAAAGCTACAGATATATATGCAATAAAATCTTGTTAGAACAAAGCCTTCCATATACAAAGAGAAAGATTTGTTCAAAAAATAATTGTGTTTCAAGAAATCAAACTAACATTGTGGCTACTATTGGTTTGGGACTTATATAAAATGAATTTGCTGTGAGCAATACAGTACTTTGTTTTATCAAGATCTGTCGTAATATGAAATTTCACAGCACACATTTCAATTGTTTAAATAAAATATGGAATGTGCTGGTTTCCTATGGCACCTCTGTAACTTGAAGCTCAGTTGCTCTCAGTGAAAGTTTAAAATAAAAGAACATAACTTCAGAGATTTGAATACTTGAGAGAATTACATCTCTCATGGAATGTAATAATTTTAAATATAGGCTGTCTGCTGTCATAATGATATTTCTTTGTATATATTTTTTAAAATTCCTTTAAAATTAATTTTTTTAAATATATATATATGGCAACTCATTAAATTTAATTTCAATTGCACTCTGCAAGTGACAGTCTTGAATAAAAGTGCATTTCCTTCAGATATTTGTAAATACAGTATTAACAAAAACAAGCAGGGTGCTGCCAAGGTTTGGCAACCCTGCTGAACCCCCGTCCATTTTATGCTAAGAGACTTCATTTACTTCAGCCGCTCTCTCTCCCCGCTCCTTGCACTGGTCGGTTGTCGTCGACGACGTCCCGGTTTTTTTCTCAACGCGTTGGCGTAGTCACTGGGTAAAATAAGGAGGGGGAGGGAGAGGATCTAGACAGCATATACGAGTATGTAGAAAAGGAGAGAGGGACAACTGAGAGTGCCGCAACACTCCCTCACTCTTGCTCTCTGTTGAGGAAGTGGAACCAACGCTCTTATATAACCATACTCATCCATGCTCTCCAGAGACCCGAAAAGAGGAGGAGGAGGAGGAGGAGGAGAGGAAGGGGGTTCAAGGGAATGTTCCCAAACTTCCATTCATTTGTATTCATTATTTTTATTTACTGTACTTACTTTTGTCAACTGAAAGTTGCTGATCACTCTCACTCTCACACAGCTTCGCTCAAAGTGATCGAAGTGCGTACTTCTGTATAGTATAAACTCTTGTGCATTCATGTTTTGCAGTATAGAGAAGATGACAAAAATACCCGCCTTTTCATACTGAATCACTAACTCGTCAATATATATGACTTTGAAAAAATATTAAGACTGGAAATTCTCTTGATCCATCAATAAATTGCGGATATTTCCTTGCCTATGAGCAAACTCTAGTTAAAATAATCTCATTATAACCAAAAATTCCATAAATTCAATGCTTGTTTAAGGCCCCTGTCCAATAGCCAGTATGTTAATTCAGATTATTCATGCAAAATTTGTTTTTGCGTAATGAAGCTTTTTTCTGATTTGAATTGTAAGTGAAAGATTTTCCTGTACAGTAATTACTTTTGGCTCTGGTGATAATTTCTCTCTTATTGGTTGCACATCCATCAGAGTCCTTTATATTTTATTCATAGAATCAAAGTGTGTTCCCTTGAAATGCCTCAATATATTTCACCATGTCTGGGAAATCTATGAATATATAATAGCTGAAACAAATAAATTTTGCTTCATTAATTTTCATGCATTGGACCACTATAATAATTGTGGCATTATGTTACCCGGGAAAATGTATTCCTGAAAAAAATTAAATAACCCACAGAGATCAATTCTGCCTTTCTGTTTCTTGGATTTATTTATTTATTTTTAAACCTTCTTAACAATGTAAAATGGGAAGGGGATCATGGTTTCTATGTATATACTGTAACATATAAAGATATACGAATTTCCTCAGTAAAAATCCCTTTCACATGAGTGACTTCAAGGCAAGCGTCATTATTGAGTTTGGAAGTGATGGTCCTCATTACAAAGATGCTATAGTTTCTATTCAGCTAATAGTCACAAAGTAGTGAAATACCACCCCTCAGTTACTCTAAATGCCTCACTATATGTAATTCATAGTGAGACAGATATCTAATATGGGATGCCATGAAGACTGCACTGTGAATAATGTTTGTATCAGTTGATTATTCTAGGCTCTCCATGGAAAAAAAATGCATTTTTTTTATAAAGGTCTTCAACTCAAGCATGGTCATATAATAATATAAGGGAAATTCTTACTACTGGCTGATCTGGGAATTCCACAAATGCATCCGTGTGATTATCTATGACATCTGCACATCATGCACCAATAGCTGCTTTAGATTGCAATATACTGTACAACATTGTAAAAAAATTGAAAAATCATTGATGTAAACACAAAATACATGCACCTTAGAAAAGGTCTCGAAGATAAGGAAGAAAAATGACGTCTCTGAGCCTCAATTTTGCTTCTGATCATCCATTCACAGTTGTCGAGGTACACACTGCTGAAATTTTAAAATGATGATGTGCCATTTTGGATAGCGCAGTATGGTTGAGCAGTAAGTGTTAAATATGACTTTATAATTTATAATTTAGGGGATTTAACACTGAAGCATGTGAAATGAGTTGAACTTCAATTTCAGATGCATGCAGTGCTGTATCTGGAATTTTCGATAGTTAAAATTATTCAACACTCCAGTTCTTCTTAGAAAATTTGCTCTGATGCTATAGTTTTGAGGACACCATTTTTTAAATCGTGGATTCCTGATCTTTTTTACTGTTTGGGTACACTGACTATGTTATCCAAGGGAATGCAAAATGCGTATGAATAAATATTTTAGAATAAACCAGAAAAATGCTCCCCTTCTGAACTCTATTCAGGAATCAGGACTCATACAGGTGGTGCACCACAATTTCCCCCCAATCCATGGCCATCAGGTAAGGGTGAAATTGCAAAGGGGTTGAATTGCAAAACAAGGTCAAATTCAATGTTTTCTGCATCAAATTTGACATTTTGAGTTTCTCTGCTGGTCAAATTGTGGGGCAAGAGGTCAAATTGTGGGGCAAGAGGTCAAATTGCAATTCAACATCCCAGAAAATTTGACCATCAAATTGCAGGACAGTCAAGTTGTAGGATAGAAAATTGCAAGGTACTGCCTATGTACTAGTTAACCCTTGCTCTAAAACAAAATGCAATGGACCAGACAAACATATAGTCATAGAAGAAATTTCTTTGCAGAGAACACCAATAACATGGACTCAGAATCCTATATAAGAACACCTGAACATTTCTTATACAGAGAAAATTGTTTTAGACAGGCATATTGCAGAGAGATAGAGATATATATCAAAAGAGAGAAAGAGAGAAAGAGAGAAGAGAGAGAGGGAGAGAGAATATACCTGTATATACCACCAGGATAGAAGATTGAACTTGTTTTCCATTTATGAATGAATGAACAGAACACTTTATTTGCCGCTTTTCAGCGTTCACAAGGCACAACCAAGACTCCCACATCCAAACCCCCTCTCCAACCAACCCAACTCCCCCCAAAGACATTCAATCACTTCAAAGCATGAAACAAAGCACAAACCAATGAAAAAACAAAAGAGAACACACTCCACAAAATAAAACNAACCATACTCATCCATGCTCTCCAGAGACCCGAAAAGAGGAGGAGGAGGAGGAGGAGGAGAGGAAGGGGGTTCAAGGGAATGTTCCCAAACTTCCATTCATTTGTATTCATTATTTTTATTTACTGTACTTACTTTTGTCAACTGAAAGTTGCTGATCACTCTCACTCTCACACAGCTTCGCTCAAAGTGATCGAAGTGCGTACTTCTGTATAGTATAAACTCTTGTGCATTCATGTTTTGCAGTATAGAGAAGATGACAAAAATACCCGCCTTTTCATACTGAATCACTAACTCGTCAATATATATGACTTTGAAAAAATATTAAGACTGGAAATTCTCTTGATCCATCAATAAATTGCGGATATTTCCTTGCCTATGAGCAAACTCTAGTTAAAATAATCTCATTATAACCAAAAATTCCATAAATTCAATGCTTGTTTAAGGCCCCTGTCCAATAGCCAGTATGTTAATTCAGATTATTCATGCAAAATTTGTTTTTGCGTAATGAAGCTTTTTTCTGGTTTGAATTTTCAGTGAAAGAAGATTTTCCTGCAATTACTTTTGGCTCTGGTGATGATTTCTCTCTTATTGGTTGCACATCCATCAGAGATCTTCATATTTTATTCATCGAATCAAAGTATGTCCCTGGAAAAACCTCAATATATTTCACCTAAATGTCTGGGAAATCTATGAATATATAATAGCTACAACAAATACTTTTTGCTTCATTAATTTTTATGCATTGGACCACTACAATATAATAATTGTGGCATTATGTTACCCGGGAAAATGTATTCCTGAAAAAATTAAATAACCCACAGAGATCAATTCTGCCTTTCTGTTTCTTGGATTTTTTTTTCAACCCTCTTAACAATGTAAAATGGGAAGGGGATCATGGTTTCTATGTAGATATACATTTAAAGATATACGAATTTCCTCAGTAAAAATCCCTTTCACATGAGTGACTTCATGGCAAGCGTCATTATTGAATCCTGAAGTGATGATCCTCATTACACAGATGCTAGTTTCTATTCAGCTAATAGTCACAAAGTAGTGAAATACCACCCCTCAGTTACTCTAAATGCCTCACTATATGTAATTCATAGTGAGACAGATATATAATATGGGATGCCATGAAGACTGCACTGTGAATAATGTTTGTATCAGTTGATTATTCATAGGCTCTCCATTGAAAAAAAATTCATTTTTTTTATAAAGGTCTTCAACTCAAGCATGGTCATATAATAATATAAGGAAAATTCTTACAACTGGCTGATCTGGGAATTCCGCAAATGCATCTGTGTGATTATCTATGACATCTGCACATCATGCACCCTTAGCTGGCTTAGATTGCAATATACACCATTGTAAAGAATTAAAAAATCATTGATATAAACACAAAATAAATGCAACATACAAAAGGTCTTAAAGATGAGGAAGAAAAATGACGTCTCTGAGGCTCAATTTTTCTTCTGATCATCCATTCACAGTTGTTGAGGTACACACTGCTGAAATTTTAAAATAATGATGTACCATTTTGGATAGCGCAGTATATGGTTGAGCAGTAAGTGTTAAATATGACTTTATAATTTATAATTTAGGGGATTTAACACTGAAGCATGTGAAATGAGTTGAACTTCAATTTCAGATGCATGCAGTGCTGTATCTGGAATTTTCGATAGTTAAAATTATTCAACACTCCAGTTCTTCTTAGAAAATTTGCTCTGATGCTATTGTTTTGAGGACACCATTTTTTAAATCGTGGATTCCTGATCTTTTTTACTGTTTGGGTACACTGACTATGTTATCCAAGGGAATGCGAAATGCGTATGAATAAATATTTTAGAATAAACCAGAAAAATGCTCCCCTCCTGAACTCTATTCAGGAATCAGGACTCATACAGGTGGTGCACCACAATTTCCCCCCAATCCATGGCCATCAGGTAAGGGTGAAATTGCAAAGGGGTTGAATTGCAAAACAAGGTCAAATTCAATGTTTTCTGCATCAAATTTGACATTTTGAGTTTCTCTGCTGGTCACATTGTGGAGCAAGAGGTCAAATTGTGGGGCAAGAGGTCAAATTGCAATTCAACATCCCAGAAAATTTGACTATCAAATTGCAGGATAGTCAAGTTGTAGGATAGAAAATTGCAAGGTACTGCCTATGTACTAGTTAACCCTTTCTCTAAAACAAAATGCAATGGACCAGACAAACATATAGTCATAGAAGAAATTTCTTTGCAGAGAACACCAATAACATGGACTCAGAATCCTATATAAGAACACCTGAACATTTCTTATACAGAGAAAATTGTTTTAGACAGGCATATTGCAGAGAGATAGATATCAAAAGAGAGAAAGAGAGAGAGAGAGAATATACCTGTATATACCACCAGGATAGAAGATTGAACTTGTTTTCCATTTATGAATGAATGAACAGAACACTTTATTTGCCGCTTTTCAGCGTTCACAAGGCACAACCAAGACTCCCGCATCCAAACCCCCTCTCCAACCAACCCAACTCCCCCCAAAGACATTCAATCACTTCAAAGCATGAAACAAAGCACAAACCAATGAAAAAAACAAAAGAGAACACACTCCACAAAATAAAACTGGACATCCAACAGGTATGCATACACCCACCCATCCCCCAATATTGAAGACAAAGCAGCAGTAAAAGTTTATTTAAAGGACAAGGTCTTCCATTTATAGGAGAGTTTTGGAATAAACTTGACACCTATTAACTGTTGTTGATGAATGTGAGGGAACTTTGTGTAGAAACCTCCCCGTTACATACCCATAGCAGTGGTCAACCCGAATTGCTCTTATATTTCCCACCCTTCACTTCTTCCGTTTCCCCCCTCTTCTCTGGTCCACTGAGCTGTAATCAAGTAGTTCCGAAGGTCAATGCTCAGTCTATTTCCCATGCAACTCGCTTCAAAAAAACATATTTTTTTCTCTCTGCTTTTTCCCGTCCTTCTTCCCTGTCTGCATCGTGTGAGTGAGTCACCTGAAGTAATTTGCAGGTGAAGGATGTTTATTTTTTTGCTTCTCTAACGTAATTCATAAATGATCACGCGTTTCTTGAATGTCTTCAGCAGCAGACACTCGACAAAAAAGGGGGTTCCTTTCTTTTGTTTTGTTGGGTTGGGACGAAAGAGGGATACTGTATATGAAAAGAATAAAAGACGGTTCCTGACAAAGTTTCAAGGGGAAAAACGAATCTTTTGTTTTGTGCTCTTCATTCTTATGCCAGCATGCTGTGGCTCATTTTCTGCTTCATGTGGGCTGTTGTTAAAAGTGTTTCACAAGGACATGGTCAGTTATGTCATCATGTGGAGGACAGACAATGACGCGGCATTTCTTCCCCCCCCCCCCCCCCCCTCTTACATCCATTTTATTTTCGAGACATTATTTTTCATGGGAAAAATACTGGAATCACAGTGGGACCCCGACATACGGACGATTCGACTTAGGGGCGCTTGAAACTCTGAAAATATGTATGACATCTGGACAATGTACCTCAAAATAATAGGGACACTCTCTTATTGAAAATATTTCTAAAAAGAAATGAAAAATGTTTATTATGGTATTCTAAATTTTTAGATCCGTTATTCAAATTGAATTATACACATTCACAAAATTGAACATACATTTAATTTTAATTTTTTACTTTTCTCATTCAAAAGTAATCCAAACACAGCTGATTTTGCCTTTTCTCAGAGTTCTTTTTCCCCATCATTAAACTAAAACTCATACAGAAGCAGGCTGAAGACCTCTTGCTTTAAATAAACTTTTACTGCTGCTTTGTCTTCAATATTGGGGATGGGTGGGTGGATGCAACATACGTGTAGGATGTCCAGTTTTATTTTGTGGAGTGTGTTCTCTTTTGTTTTTGTCATTGGTTTGTGCTTTGTTTCATGCTTAGAAGTGATTGAATGTCTTTGGGGAGAGTTGGGTTGGGTGGGGAGGGGGTTTGGATGCTGGAGTCTTGGTTGTGCCTTGTGAACGCTGAAAAGGGGCAACTAAAGTGTTCTGTTCATTCATTCATTCATTTGTGCACAAAAAGGCAAGACTTTTTCTTTTTATTTGCTTCTTAAGCTCATTTTTATGCCAAAAGATCAGATTCTGCATGGTTTTTTTCTGCATAGTTATTTTCTATACATCTTGAACTTGGTGGAAAAAGCGTTGTCCAATTTTTGGGGGATTAACTCCAAAATTGATGAACAGGAGAAACAATATTGAATTTCCTCCCATTGAAGTCCATGATAAAATGTGATCAGCATGGGGACAAATGGTGCAAGCAGCAATCACGTCCGCATCTCGGGGCCCCAGTATATTTTACTGTACTTTACTTACATTCGGCCCCATTTAATATTGCGGGAAGAAAACATTATTCAGGAACTGAATAAGCACAGAAGGCTTCGTCTATTCACTTCCTGATCCAGAGAAACTTTCCAGAATGACAGGAAGTTTGATCCACATAAATGCGCAGTTTGGTGGTTCCACTACTACTGCGCACTTCCTGTATTGAGAACCTGGGGATTCCTGTATTTATTTTCCTCTTCCTTGTTTTCCCTCACCACGTATAGTTTCTTTTAGTGGGAACGAATCAATGTCAGAGATACTGAGGTGTTCACCTTTTGACCTCAGCTTGGGTGAAGGTCAAACAATATCAAACGCATTGGCAATGGATGTACTACCGACGCAAGCAGCGACACCTAGGAGTACAATCTGCAAGTTGGAAATGACAAGTCCTCGTAAGTAAGGTGCAGATGTAGATTAAACATCTGATGACACACCTTCAATGTGTTTTTCTTTTTAAATCGGGCTTATGACTGTTTGACTGCATCTTTTTTTCAATATCTGTTTCATGCGTCACATTCCAAATACACACTTTCCATGTCCGCATCATGGGATGGAGCCTTTAGAGAATCAAGTAAACTTGCCTTCACCATCAGTGGAGACCTCTGGTGGCGTGTTGGGAAATCTTGGAGGTGAGTTTTTCCTTGACGCTGCTCTTTGTAGGAAAGGAATTTTCTGAAAATGTTGTTTCTTCATTAGTGTATTTTTTTGCAAACCTGACCTAACCTAACTTTACCTAACCACCTCCCAAAATCAGTTTCAGCAAAATGCAGAAAAATGAAAATCACCGTTTCTGGTAGGTGCACAGAAAGTAGGTACTGAGATAACAGGAAAGTACCCACTTTTTCACCTTTTTGGATAATTTCTAGACTAGCTAAGTCTGATCAGAAGATACAAATCCAATATCTTCAATTCTTCTGCATCATCATTACTGGAAATACTTTTGGAGGCTTCAGGTCATTGTTTCACATAAAGAAGAATATGTTTTTAAAGACTGTATATTCAAATTAAAAACTGCACTTGGCATGACTTATAATACTATCCATAGACTCGCAAACAGATCTTGAATTTTCTCAACAGAGAATTCTGAAAATATGTCAATGAATAAATAAATTATTGTGAAGTGGAGTCAAGTGTAGGTAATCTCCCTCCCCTAAAAATAAAAACATTTTAAGTTTCCAAGCAAAGGTGCATTTTTTACCTTCCCAGTGTTGACTGAGAAATGAGTCTCTTGACTTCTAGAGAGGGCATGTTTTTCTTGGAGAATGAGGAAAGTGGTGACAGATACATGTTATCTTTTCTCAGTTCAACATCATGGTCACATTTAGAGCAGTGATTTGTCCTCCCTGACAACCCACCCTCAAGAAGAGGGGTTTTCAACAAGGACAAATTTCATGAACAAACTTGCCAGTGGTCAGAATATCAACAATCCCTGAATATTCTTCAACTCACTGCAAATATTTTTGAGTGACCTTTCATCAATTTAATGTATATCCTGATAGTATTAAATTACTTTTATTGGTTTATAATTTGAGATCAGTTCATCCAACATGCGAATAGAATAAAAAAGTATTGAACAATACAGAACAACTAAATCCTCATTACAAAGAATCCTCTTCTGGTCCCCTAAACTTCACTGTATGGAGATAGTTCACCTGTACTGACCCAGTCCTAGAACCTTGAATACAAGGACATGGCTGTTTCTTTTTGACAGTTCTTTTTCTCAAGTGGAAAAATAATGAAAAATAATGTTCTTCCAACTTACTAAAAGGAACCCGGATTGTTAATCTTCACAGCATTTCCTCTTGATCATAACAACATCAATTTCATAACATATGAAATACACCATCATCATGTTTCCCATCTTTCAAGAAGAAACAGAACAAATGAACAAAAAACCCCATAACCCTAGCATCTAGTACAGAATCCACAAGATTGGTGTTGGTGCAAATCATGCCTCTTGGGTTTATTCACTCAGCCTACCCTGAATATCCCAGAGTGTAAATCATCCCATTTCATTTCATTACCTATAATCAGTTTTACCGCATAAAATGCACTCTAAGCATGTGTCACATATATTCAAAGAAGAAACAGCATGCCTCAAAAACCTCACAACACCAGCATAAATCCTAAAGTACTGTACATAAGATATTGATGTTGATGCAAAAAATATGTTTCTTCTTGGGTTCAGTCACTCAATCCACCCTGAATAACCCGGATTGTGAATCTTATTCTCATTTCCTCTCTATCATCACTGCAAGCATCCATTTTTATCGCTTTAAAAAATACTCCCTTAACATGCCTCACATATATTCCCTGAAGAGACAGCATACATATCTTTTAATTAAACCCTGAAAATAACACCTGCATCCATTTTTCCAGAATTCCAAAAATTGGTGCTGGTTCAAATCATGGCTCTCAAGTTCAGTCACTCAGTTCAAACCCTGAATAACCAGGAGCGTGAATCTTCTCAATCCTTACTACGTACATCCATTTCTTCACAAACAAAAAACAACCTTAACATGTCTCACATATTCCAAGAAGAGGTAGCAAATATCTTAAAAAAACAAAACCTACCCATAAGAACACCAACATCATAAATTCCAGAAAAGTCCACAAAATCGGTGTTGGTGCAAAATCACGCTTCTTAGGTTCAGCCAGTCAGCACACCCTAAGTAACCCCGACCTTGGCCCACTCCCCCATTATATCTTGTGCTGCAGCAGTGAAGTTAAAAAGACAGGTAGGAATATATACAGAACACTAGTGCACAGACCCATTAAGCACACCAAGATGAGAAACAGCAGTCCCAGCATCAGGAAGAAGGAAAGAAAGTATCACACACACAGCAGCAGGTTAAGGATGAGGGGGGGGGGGAAGGCACATGGTATATATACATTTTCAGGGAATAGCAAAATGGACGGGTTGGTCCATGTGCATCCACATTCAAGACGGGCAGAAAGCCAAGGGAATAACTTGCAGTCTAGTCCCAGACGCCGCCGCGCGCGGACGTGTCTGCGGAAAACGCAGGGAAAACTTTCAATTTTTTACTATTACAAAATATCGAAAGAGACAGGAAAAAGGAAAAAGAAAACGAGAGCAGTAGAATAAGAAAACCATGGGGGTGATGGTGGTGGTGGTGGTGGTGGCATCATCATCGTGACCGCGGGGGGGTTGCAGCCATTCCGGAAGTGGAGCCAGGCATGGCTGCGCGCCAGAATGCCAAGTCCAACAGGGGCTCACAGAAAAAGACACCGGACGAGAAACGCTCTTCCTTCTTTTCCAGGTATCGGGATCTCGCAATTTTATCGTTTCAATCATTTATTTCATTTTTTCGTCTTTCCATCTTCGTTTTCTCAGCATGCAAGTTATACATGCGAGATTTCCTACATGTATACTGTATATAGGGCATACATGTGGTGACCTTTTGAGCATGTTTTTCTTGCTCTGTGATTTGTAAGACTCTGTGGTGTACCGTATTTACTGGAGTACCGTGCGCACCTTTTTTCTCGAATTTCAGAAGTAAAAAAGGGGTGCGCGTCATAAGTGGGTACAAAGTTTTGAAGAATTTTTAGGAAGTTCTATGTGGAATATACTCAATCATAATGGAGAAATTCGGAAAAAAGGTGACAAGAAAACTTTATTGTACTGAAAAAGTTGAAAATTGGTCAGATTTTTGTTAAATTCATGTCTAAAGTCAAACTTTTTGTTTCTATTTTTCAAATTTTGTGGTTTTAGATTTACTAAAAATTGGGGTGCCAGTCATACTCAGGGATACGATTTTAGCCAAATTTCCAACTGAAAAAAGCCTGTGCGCACTATACTTGAGGGCGCATGGTACTCAAGTAAATATGGTACTTGTATGTACCACCCCTTGAATAAGTGAACCATCTGACCAACTGCCACACCTCTGCTCAGAGCTTTAGGTAACCCTATGCTTATTGGCTCAAGACTTTTTATTACTAACAAGAATCTTATAATTAATTTAATTACAGTGAGATCCTGAGATGAGGACATAATTGGTGCATCATGAGTGTACCAAACTTGTAATGTCCCCAAGTTGAGTCTCAGTTTCTTTTAGACTTACATTATGTAAGTTTTAATTGGTGTTTATGGAAAAATTGTCTGCAAATTTAAACTGATACAATCAATATCCTTCAACTCAATATGGATATTTGGATGATGAATGAATGAATGAACAGAACACTTCATTTGCCATTTTTCAGCGTTCACAAGGTTCAATCAAGATTTCCACATCCAAACCCCCTTCCCACCCAACCCAAATCCACTCAAAGACATTTAATCGCTTCAGAGTAGAAAACCAAGCACAAATTGATTTAAAAAAAAATAAAAAATACAATCCCCAAAATACAATTGGATATCTGACATATATGCATTTGGATCATTGATTACTGTGCCTCTGTACAGTACATTGAAATGTTGACAGTATCTGTAAAAAAATTAAATTCAAGTAAAAAAAGACAAGGAAATCCCTCCATTCTGGAGGTAATTTTCAAAAATTAGCTCAATATATGGTAAAATGATTACAAGAAATGCCAAAGAACTTTTCTTACATTGATAAATCAGTCCAACTGCAGTTGGAAATATCCTTTTTCTGTAATTTGGTATGAAACTTATTTGAAATTTTAGCATAAAATGTCCACATGCTGAATCAGTGTCTGCATGTTGGGCCTTTTTTGTAGGAAAATGAGTGTCCATAATGTCAAATGGTGTGCATGTCAAGGTGTCCGCATGTGGGGGTCTTCACTGTATTTTTACTGGAAATTTCCAGCTAATTGTTCTACTTTTGTAAAGTACAGTAACTTTGTAAAATGCAGTACTAATTGACAAAAATTCAGTGCTCTATTGCTAATGTTCAAATCACAGCTTTTCAATTTAATGCACATGAGTACCAATTACCAAATGTGGTGGACATGTCAAGTGATATTCTGAATTTTCTAAGATTTATTTGATCAATAAAAATAAACTGATGTGAGGTAATATCAATTGTTTTAGATAGCTTCAACTTTTGACAGTTCACTTGGCATATCTTGAATCTACATGAATCTCGGCATCTTTTCAGCCAAGGTGATGCCTTTTCCGCCACAATTGTCTCTATTGCAATTTGTATTGTTCCTCAAAAACAGCTGCTTTATCACGTGTTTCACAACAACTTTGAAAGGTTATATAAACTAAGTTTGCGCGGATGTTCGAAAAGTATCTGGCTGCTGAATTCTGAAAAAAATAACACGCTCAAATAGCAAAAAATGCCAATATGTACTATGCTCTATATAAAAGCCTGGAGTCAAAACTTGAGCAATTTCCTCAGCGTCTTCTTCATCCACGCATGCAATGTAAGATTCATATGAACAAACCATATATTCATTTATTCATAATATATTCATTCATATATTGTATAATATGATATATAATACAATATATGAATGAAAAGAACACTTTATTTGCTGCTTTTCAGTGTTCACAAGGTTCAATCAAGATTTCCACATTCAACCCCCTCCCCACCCAACCTAAATCAACTCAAAGACATTTAATCACTTCAGAGCAGGAAACAGAGCACAAATGGATAGCAAAAATAGAAGAAAGTACAATCCACAAAATACAACTGGACATCTGACATGTATGCATTCACCCATTCCTTCCCTGACATTGAAAACAAAATATCAGTAACAATTAATTTAAAGCTCAAGGTCTTCAGCTTGTTTCTGTATGAGGTTTAGTTGAATGAAAAATTTAGAGAGAATCTTTGATGAGAAATCATATAAGGCCAACAGTTTATCTTGATCCTTTAAGATTTCAGAAAGGGTCTCTTCATTGAATTCGAATACTTGTAAATCTTTATATATATATATATTACTTTATAATATATTTATATAAATTTTTTTCTTCACTGATATTCATTGAAAAATAAATGGTATAACTCTTTCAATAAACCAGAATTTCCCAGGCAACTCATCAAACCCAAATCCAATTTGTAAATGAAAACATTGAAAAAGGTCTGAATACAACGGTCTTTCCCTCTGGCCCATTTGCGACCAGAAAAACCATACGAATAGATAAAGACAAAAAAACATGAAATTTTCCTGCTGAAGCGCATCAACCAGTTGTTAAAATTGGCACCATGGAACCAAAGAAAGAAAAGGATAGAAAAGTGTAAAATCAGGTGTTTACGAGAAGTGACTACGCATAACATTCTGAAAACATTGGATTCGCTTCGGATTTCTAACCAAGAACACATGAAGCCAGGTCAGGTCATGGTTTGAATTACGTATTGGTGTTGAACTGGGTCATGTGAAATCAATTCAGAAAATTTTGCTGTTTATCCTCATCATTCACATTCCACACAGTATCACTGAATTTGGCGTTGAACCAGCAGATTTTCATATACAGCAGTATACTGTATTTTCAACCAGGGCACTAAAAATGGGGCAAACACTCAGTTACTCAAAAACATAATGGCGTTTTCAAAGCCTGATGAAAAATACAAAATTTGCTTCCTCTCAGTAAACTGCTTCAATTTTTCAGCCATACAGCTGTTCAGACCTTGGGGAAATTCAGAATTTTCGTCAGATTTCGTATTGATGTCACACCTTTGTTTGTACTGTATAACAAACATATTGTACTGCATTGAATATACATAGAATCAAACTGAATCTATACCAATATCTCAACGCAGGTACTCAGAAATAAATGAAATAGTATGTATAGTTGAATTATACAAACTATACTGGATTATAGTTGTCATTGAACCTCTTTTTGTTCAAGCATCCTTCAGATATTCAGCCTCAGACCTTCAATCCACTTTTCTTTCGTTTAGAGTCTACAGGAGCCTCATTTCACTTTTTCTAAGCAGCACCATTGTTATAAAAATTTGCCATTGTAGTCATATTATGGTGACTAAAATGCAAACAAGCACTTGAGAGTTCTCTCATAATTTCTTGTTTTGCTATGTGTCAACACCAATCCAAATTGGTTAATATGCACATTCTATTACCATGTCCACTTGAATCTATAAAAGGTTCACATTTCTTTATACAAAAAGCTTTTTATCACCAGACTCTGCAATCCCTTGTCATGCGCTGCTTTGCTCTGCACCAACTTGTTTTGCTGTGTGAATAAGATAATAAAGACACTGTCGTTGTCAAACATCTCTCAAAGTTACTTTTCTATTCTTCAGAAGTACTGTACAGTACATGGAAAACAGTTTAAATCTTTGAAACTTAAGATCTTGATTGGTCAAGTTCAATCTTGGTTGAATTGAAAGGATGCTTCAGAATTTGTTTGAATCAATCTAGGACAACACCATGCACAAAATTTCACTCTAAAATGTTTTTCTTCCCTGAGTTGGAGAAGGAGCAGGGAACAATTATTAACACTGCCAATAATATTGCATAAATATGTGATTTACAAGATTTTCAAATGAAATACTGCACACATATCATTAGCCAGAAGTCAGGAAATGCTGCTCATTAATGAACATGTAGAGTCTTGGTCTGACCGTATTTTCTTAATGGAATATGGCTAACCAACAATGACCAACCTGTGGGAAGAATTCCATCACAAGCAGGTTTCTGAGAACTATACTCAAGATAAGTATCAGAGAACTTTCACTCATCATTCTCTCTTGAAAACGTTGGAAATAATAAAAACTACTTACAATTTATTTGAAATTTCTGCTGCCACTTTAGTAAATCCATGACTTTGTATAGACATATTATTATGGCTACAACATGGACAGCACTTTGGAAAATTCCCTCATTATTTCTTGTTCCATTACACTTTGCTCTGTTTGGTGCACAACTCCACTTAACATTCCATGGCTACCCAAAATGCCTTTCTAAATCATTCCCATTTCCTTTGTTTAATGTGCATCAAAGTATGTCAAAACTGACATAAATCAGTTACTATGCACATTCATTGACCTTGCTATAGAGTCTATATATGCTGCAGGTGTTCCTCATGCTGAAGCAAGCTTAGTGTTACTGGACTTAGCCACAAAAAATTGTTGCTGTGGCTCTGCTCTACAGCATATTACCATATTTGTGTGTGTACAAAGTCATAAAGATCACTCATCAAAATCTCTCATTGGATTATTTTTTGGAACTCTTTGAAAGGACATTAAAAATTATTTAAATATCCCAGACACAAGTCTACATTTTGTTTGAACAATTTATCCACAATGGAGGAAAATTGTCTTGCTAGCAACTGGAAGATCAAGGATGTTATTTGTTCATGCCAATTCAAGACAAAAACTTATTTTCTGGTTTTGAAAAATCTCAGTTTTTCTTGGTCCTTTTGCCCATTGCAGGTCAAGCCAGAATGCTCCCAAGAAGCAGGAATCGGATCCTGAAACACCGAGTGTTCCCAGCAATAATAACGGAGAGAAACTCAAAAGAAGAGTGCCAAGTTTTTTACTCAGG